>VDFB02062093.1:0-127848 GCA_007258455.2 Sequoia sempervirens | reverse complement strand
TCGTTGATTTCTCCTACATGAGATACAATTGACTTCAATGATTTAGCAATCACTCTCCTATAAGGGTGGGTTTCAGCATGCTCGGTTAATCTTCCAATTAATTGTTCAATGTCTCTTTTATTGTTTTCAATTTGATTTAGAATATTTTCTTGTGTTCCTTGAGGATTCCTATGAATTGATGGAGGGGTTTCAAGTTGTTCTTGAATAGGAGGATCTTCCTGAGGGGGTGACTGTGAATTCTCAAATTTTTGAGATGGAGATTCATTCCTTGATAATTAGAACAAAATTTTATTATAAAAACCTATTTTAATTAGGATTCTAAATCAAATTCAAAATAAATTGAATAAAAATACATACCTCTTCACAATCTTCGACATCTCTGACGTGTTGGCGGCATCCTCATGAAAGATAGCAAGCTAACTATGCAAATATGGGATGATGTTCAAATAGTGCGAAGTTGAAAACCTCTCAAATCCTTCAATCCAATCCACCTGCTGAAGAAAAATGAGGGTTCGAATACAATTTGAGCTTTTTATTTTCCATTTGGCATGCACCAAATGACCAATTTTAACCCTTTTTTGCAATTTTTTTACATTTTGACACCTTAAATTGTGTCACGATTGCACTTACCCATACAATTTGAATAGTCTAGATTAATGACTTGTTCATCTAAACTAAAATCTTCCCATCTTCCATTCTAGACTAAATATCTAGTTGTATATTTGAACCTAGTTTAGATCCATAACTATGATTTTGACTCTCAAATTTTGAAATTCAAATTTAATTATTGGCTCAAGCCAACCTCCTTCCAACTAGTTTTTAATTGTCAACTTGATTCAAACCTTGATCTAAGTAGTTATGATTGCATCCAAGACTACATCTCAAAAATAAAACAAAAAAGAACATAACTAAAGAACTAAAAATTGATAAAAATAAACATAGCTAATTCTAAATGCATCATTTCAGCTTAGTTCTAAATATTTAGTTTTTATTTCCAGATTTCATACCCATCAAATTTTTGAGGGAGCCTCATATATTGCACCCAATTTCAATTCAATTTTTTTTATCTTATAATTCAAGAACAAGAAAAAATAATTCACATGGGCACCCAAAAGTCTTCTAAACTACATACATTAATTAATAGTCAACTAAAGGGATAGAAAGAATCAGAGGATCCTAAACATAAAATAAAAAGAAAAATAAAATCCATAAACAGATAGTCCATAATCTTCAATTAAAATTAGATTATGAATTTTCCATATAAGAAAGAAAATCCCTCATGTGCATATTGTAAAATAATAAATCATGATGGATGTTAGTGTTATTCAAAATAGATTGGTGTGTTAAAGAATATTCTTAATAAATCATAATAATGAAAATTGCTTTCAACTTTGTCACAAGGTTTATCATCTGAACTAAGTTAAAAGATCATAAGGGTACGAAACTTGTTTTTAATATATTATAGTTCAAGGAAATGAATCATTGACTTTAGAGCTTCACATATATGGATTTATGCAAGATATTTTTTCTTCATTTGAGACTTTATTCTATGCCTCATATTATAATGGGTAACAAAAATTCTTGAGAGTGTTTGTGAGAGAGGGCTAGCTGTGATGAGTGAATTATTATTAAATGATGTCCTTTGTGTACCTTTCTATATATATATATATATATATATATATATATATATATATATATATATATATATATATATATATATATAATGAAATAGAGTGAGATGGTACACTTGTTTATGTGGTTATTTAGGATTTGTAGTTCACAATAAATTTTTTGTAATTAGGGAGGTAGATGCTTAATTAATAGCACTATATATTTTTTCTCACATTTTAATCTTGATACTTATTTGGAAAATATTCATATTCAAGCATCTAATATTAATACTTTTAGGACGCATAGTATGGTCAGTTAAACCTTCAACTTCTTTCACCAATTGAGGTTTTGAAGGCATGTTTTTTCATTCTTTTTTCACCACATGCTACTTTGATAGAGTTTATCATTGCCTCTTGGGAGAAATTTCATATCAATCTTCTCGATCCAAATCATTGACATCTATCTACTAGATATTTCACATATGTTTTTTATCATTTCATCTTTGAAATCTTGAGGAAACCATTAAATACTTAGTTCTCCTCTTTAGTGATAATTCTTATATAAGGGTAAGTGCAGAAAGATGAGGGGCCAAAAGGGGGTCTTAAGTGGCCACTTTTTTTTTCTAAAATCAAGAAATACTGACCTTCAATGAGAAATTGAGGATAGTTACACTCAAAATTTTAAGATGCAACAAAAAAAAGGACCATAGAGCTTCAAATGTACTTTCTAAACTACTTTTATTTTTTGAAAATGGTAGAGATTAAGGATTTCAACAAAGTTACCCACATAAATTTGTCCTGTCTTTTCCAAAAAAACATAACATTGTGTTTGTTGTGGGTATATCAAAAGGTTAAATTTTTAAAGTATTTTTAAAATAACTTTGGTGAGCTATTAGCTAACAAAATGTATTGAGTCCCATTTTTTCTGATAATTTTTTACAAATTTTCAAAGTGGACACATCTTGACAAATAGAAATTTGGCCATGCAAACCCTATATTATTTTTTAAAAATAATCAAAAATCATTTTTTTAATTATGTGTAGAATAGATCTTAGTTTATAAAAATGCAATTTATTTGAAATTTCAATAAACTATAAAAAAAATAAAGTAAAAAATACCAAACATTGGTTTTTGACAAAAAATGGACACACCAACAAAAGAAATTAAAGATGAAAGCCTTAACATAGTCTAAAAGAATTGCCAATTTAACGAACAAGGATTCTGAGGTTCCGACCAAGGACCTTATTATGGTTGGTGAGGAAAAGGATGTTGTAGAAAAGATGATGGCCATTGAGGATTCTCCCATGTAGGACCTGCCCAAGGAGGAAAAAAATGAGGAAATTAGGGGACTGGATGAGGAGAATGCAGAGAAGAGTAAAGCCAAAAAGGAGCCTTTGAAGGTAAATCCTCTTTCTAAGGACTTTTCTTAGCTTGATGATGATGCTACTTGCATGTTTGATTTACTGGATATGGATAGGGATAGGGCCATTGGTACCTTTAAATTGGATAAATGAACTCTTTAGGAGTTCAATAAAATCAATATTAAAATCAAAGGCTTAAAAGAGAATATGAAGAATGTTTCAAAGGGTTATGTGCCAGAAATTCTTATAGATAGAATGGTGGACCTTGGAGGTTCTTATCATGAATTTAAGTATTTGTGTGGTGAAAGATTAGCGGCTCTAGAAGCCAAGGTTTTAGGCATAAACACATATATCAAGAAGTTAATGCAGGCTTGCCATATCTGAGTCAAGAATAGTGTGGGCTCCCTAGAAGTTATTTTTAGGAAAATTAACAAGCTCGGGGAGGATTAGGTTTACTTCTCCAAGCTTATGAAGAAAGAGCATGTGGCCAAGGGCAAGGGAAATTTTTTTGCTAAGGATGATGAAAAAGGTCTTGTTGGTAGAGACTTGGCTAATTGGAAGAAAATGTTTGATGCTAAGAAGAAAGAGTTGTTGGACATGGTCGAGAGGCATAGGAACTAGCAGATTGAGGTTGCCAACACTCTAGGTGGCTTGAATTAGTGTGTGGTATTTTCTTTCTTTCTTTCTATTTACTATTGGGGCTTGGTTTCTTTTAGGTTTTTTTGTTGTTGTGTTGCTATTGGATGTTGATGGTGGTATTTTGTCTTTCTTTTTGTTAGGAACCCACCTATTAGTGTTTTTTTGTTGTTGGGTTGTTGTTGGTGGTCTTTTGAATATTTTTCTTAGCAACATTTTATATCCTCGGTTGTAAAGGGTTTCAGGGCCCTTCAAAACATGTTTTTCCCTTTAATCAAAACATAGTCAAAATATGAAAAAATTACATATTTAAACAATTAAGAAAGAGATTAACATACCCAAGTGTTTGTTTTACTCGACCTTGAAACACATGCAAAACTGATGGTTAGCATGAATGAGATTATGTGAAATTTCTTAGAATATACAAAAACACATTTTTGGGCATTGGAAAGGAAGTCCGAACATTTGAGTTGGAAATCCAAATCAAATCCAACCCAAAGGCTTGGGGATTCCCAAAGAAGGACAAAACACGAGCGTGTTATAACACGCTAGCATTATTTGAATGTATTGAAAAAATGTGAGCATGTATTGCATTGAAAAAATGTGAGCACATTATAATGTGCTCACATTATGGTCTGTATTGAAAAAAATACCTTCTCTTTCTTGTCCTTATGTTTTAGGGAAACTATATACATGAAATAAGAATTTAAGTATAATTTGACATTTACATATGGACATTTACTTTAAGTTATATTTCATGTATATAGTTTTAGGATGTATGAGAGAGGTTTTGGATCTCTAGGAGTTATAATTCAAATTTTAGTAATCATCATGTCAAATTTTAGTAATTAGGAGGTCAAATTTTAGTAGTCATCAAGTTATATCATCTCTCTCCCTCTCTCTCTCTCTCTCTCTCTCTCCCCTTCCCTCTCTATTCTCAATCTCTCCTCTCCCTCCCTCTCTCTCTCACACATACACACCTCTATCTCCTCACTAACTCTCCCTCCCTCCCTCCCCTCTCTACTTCTATCACCCTCCTCTCTCTCTACCTCTCCCTCCCTCTATACTTACCTTTATCTCTCCTCTCCATCTCTTTACCTACCTATCCCTCCACGACTCTCTCTCTCTTCCCCCATTTTTCTCACTCTCTCCTCTCTATCTCACCATTCTCTCTCTCCCTCCCTCCTCACTCTCTCCTCTCTATCTCACCACTCTCTCTCTCTCACACACACCTCTATCTTACTACTTATCTCTCCAGGTTCCTCCCTCCTTCCCTCTCTAATTATCTCTATCTCTCCTCTCCCTAGATGTCTCTCTACCTCACACTCCCTCCCCTTCTTTTTATCTCTCCTCTTAGTATCTCCCTATATCCCTCCCTCCCTCCTCTTTCTCTCTCAATCTCTCCTCTCTATCTCACCATTCTCTCTCTTTATCTCTCTCTCTCTCTCACACACAAACACCTCTATCTCCCTCCTTACCTCTCCTTCCATTCCCTCTCTACTTCTCTCTAAATCTCCTCTATCTCTCTCCTTCCCTCTCTACTTATCTTTATCTCCCCTTTTACTCTCTATACCTACCTCTCCATCCATCGCTCTCTCCATCCCTCTCTATCTCACCTATGTCTCCCTCCCTACATCTTTCCCTCTCTACTATCTATCTCTCCTCTCCCTCCCTCTACCTACCTCTCTCTGTCTCTCCCTCCCCCTATTTCTCTCACTCTCTCTCTGTCTCTGTCTCTGTCTCTGTCTCTGTCTCTCTCTCTCCTTCTCCCCCCCTCTTTCACTCTCTCCTCCCATCTCTACTCTCTATCTCTCATCCCACTCACTCTCTCTCTCTCCCTCTCCCTTCCTTCCTACCCCAATATCTTTCTCTCTCCCCTATGCTAGTTGAGGGTATAGGGTTTAAGGTATATGTTTTAGGTTTTAAGGATAGTTTTCAAGGTTCAAGGTATAAGGTTAAGTGTATAGGGTATAGGGATTAGGGTTTAGGATATTGAGTATAAGGTTGAGGGTATATGTTATAGAGATGAGGGTTGAGGCATACGGTTTAGGGTTTAAGGTATAGGGTTGAGGGTTGAGGGTATAGGGATTAAGGTTTAGGATATTGGGTATATGGTTCTAGGTTTCTAGGGTAAAAGGTCGAATGTAGGGTTTAGGGTTTAAGGATAGGGTTGAGGGTTTAGGGTAGAAGGTTGAGGGTTTAGGGTATAAGGTTGAGGGTATAGGTATGGGCATTTAGGGTGTGGGGTTTAGGTTTTAAGGTATAGGTTTGAGGGATAATGTTAAAGGTTGATTGTATAAGGTTAAGAGTATAGGGTATATATATTAGGGTTTAGGATATTGGGTATAAGGGGGTGATCCCACAATAATGGTTTACAATTTTTGGCCAAACTGAACATTGAAATAATTTTTTCTAACTAAATCTTCACTTTCGAGCACTTATAGTGGCTAAACTATGAAGAATTTGAAGATGATAAAAACTAGTGATTTGTCACATTTAGTCTATACATTCTAAATATATCTTTTTCAAAAAATTTGGAATCATATTGCACTTATTTTTCCATCTTCTTTGAAAACTAGTTTTTTTTAGGAAACAACATTTTTAAGGAGTGATGCTCACTGTATAATGCATAACTTTTTTTCCATGAAGGATAAAATTCTAATTCATTCAAATTTAGATTTTTAACTGTGATATCTAGTGCTTCCAATTGGTTATATAGTTTTTTATTGAATATTTTTTCCTTAATCAAGTTTCAAAGTCAAACCAATTACAATTTATACATAGGCGGACCGTATAACGCATAACTTTTTTTATATGTATTGAAATTCTTTTTTTTTGTTGGATCAAGGACTTAAATATATGGTGCACTCATATTTTTCAATTTTTTTTGATAATCTTCTATTTTTCCACATACATGTAGAACATAGAGCTTGATTTTTGGTGAAAAACCTATGTTTAATAAAACTAAAAAAAAATACATAATAAAACAAAAAAGATATTAAAATTATATTCATTGGATAGCTTGTTCTGAGGACTACTATCAACCAATTAGTTCTGTGAAGTCTCCATTGTCATCCTCAACCCAAGATTTGAAGCACAAAATTTTGGACTTTTTTGGTGCCAAAGGGTGAGAAGGTGGGAAAAGGGGGGTTAAAGCAAACCCCTTGAACCCATAGGGGTTCGCTCAAACCAAGGTTCATTCAAACCCTGGTTCATTTGAACTCCCTTTCAAAACTTATTATTTGTGTTTTTTGGTGGGAATGATGGGACCTTGCATTTAATTGGTTCACTCGAACTAGGGTTCATTCGAAGCCTTTTTTGGTTCGATCAAACCAAATGGTTCATTCAAACCCCAAAAACCAATTTTTTTGCATGGGGTCATTTTTTATAACTTTTCCTTCCTCACTCGAATTGTAAACCACTTTTTTGGGTTTACCCAAGGTTGAGGGTAATGGGTTTAGGGTTGAGGGTTTACAGTTTAAGTATAGGATATAGGGATTAGGGTTTAAGATATTGGGTATTGGGTTTAAAGTGTAGGGTTTAGGGTATAAGGTATATGATTAGGGGTTGACAGTGTAGGGTTTAGGGTTTAAGTATAGGGTTGAGGGATAATATTTAGGGTTTAGGGTTTAAGGTATACAGCTGAGGGATAGTATTCAAGGTTGAGGGTATATAGGGTTAAGTGCATAGGGTATAGGGATTAGGGTTTAGAATTTTGGGTATACGGTTGAGGGTATTGGGTTTAGGGTGTAGGTTTAGGGTTTAAGTATATGGTTAAGGTTTGAGGGATAATGTTAAGGGTTTAGGGTATAAGGTTGAATGTTTACAGTATAGGGATGAGGGTTGAGGATGTATGGTTTAGGGTTTAAGGTATAGGGTTGAGGGTTGAGGGATGGTGCTCAGAGTTGACGGTATGGGGTTAAGTGTATAGGGTATAGAGACTAGGGTTTAGGATATTAGGTATAGGGTTGAGGGTATTGGGTTAAGGTTGAGGATATCAGGTTAAGTGTATAGGGTATATAGACTAGGGTTTATAATATTAGGTATAGGGTTTAGGGTGTAGGGTTTAGGGTATAAGGTATAGGGTTAAGGATTGAGAGTGTATGGTTTAAAGTTGAGGTATAGGGTTGAGGAATAATGTTCAGGATTTTTGGTATAAGGTTGATGGTGTAGGGTTTAGGGTTTAAGGTATAGGGTTAAGTGTATAGGTATAGGGATTAGTGTTTAAGATATCGATAAAGGGTTAAGGGTACTGGGTTTAGGGTTTAAGTATAGGTTTGAGGTTTGAGGGTTAAGCATATAGGGTATAGGGATGAGGGTTGAGGGTGTATGGTTTAGGGTATAGGGCTGAGGATTGAGGGTTTATGGTTGAGGGATAATGTTCAAGGTTGAGGGTATAAGGTTAAGTGTATAGGGCTTAAGATATTGACCCATAGGATTTAGTATAGAGGGTTAAGGGTATAAGGTATAGGTTTAAGGGTTGAGAGTGTGTGGTTTAGGGTTTAATTATAGGGTTGAGGGATAATGTTTAGGTTTTAGGGTATAGGGTATGATGAGGGTTGAGGGTGTAGAGTTTAGGGTCTAAGATATAAGGATGAGGGTTGAGGATTGAGGGTATAGGGTTAAGTGTAAGGTTGGGAGATTGAGAGAGAGGGAGATAGATATGGAAGGAGGGAGGGATAGGTAGAGATAGAGAGAAATAGAGAGAGAAAAAGAGATAGATAAATAGAGGGAAGGAGGAAGTTTGGGAGATTGGGAGAGAGGGAGAGAGGGGGAGAGAGGGAAGGAGGGAGGTAGATATGGAGAGAGAATGAGATAAAGAGAACTATATAAGGAGAGATAGAATGGGGGAGGGATGGAGAATTAGAGAGAGGGAGAGGGAGGGAGAGAGGGAGAGAGAGAGAGAGGGAGAGAAAGAGAGAGAGGGAGAGAGAGGGAAGAAGGGAGGGAGAGATAGACATGGAGAGAGATATAGAGAGAAGTATATATAGGGAATTTTACCACAAAAAATGTATTTCTTTCTTGATATGGGAATAATTAATGAAAAATTAGACCTAATGGGGCCTTGATTTAGTGTTGTGAGGTGTTTACACATCTACATTAGGTCTTGGGCCCTTGCAAATTGAATAAAATGCATCTAACAATGTCTTATAAAGGTGTTGTAAAAGACTTTCACACTTTTCTAGACTAATGGACCTATTTTTCCCTAGCTTAATGTTATAAAATGTATTTAATTGCATTCTCACAATAATCTAGAAGGCTTGTAAATTAAATCTAATTCTTATCTAGTGCTTTAATGTGTTTTACACATTCACATTTGATGTTGTTCCTTTCTAGGCTATGTGGATGTCATTCTAATGTTGTAAATTTTATTTAATCACACTTTCACATTGAAATTTGTATCCCTATCCCTAATTACCCTTTAAATCATTATTAATAGGCACCTATTGCCCCATATTGTGCATCCCAAGGCTTAATTTAATCAAATACCTAATTAGAACAACATAAGAGATTAATTTCTCCACTCCTCGACAATATGGGTAGAAAAAGAGCCCCTGTGGGACCAAGTCACCCATATGGGTGAATTAGTCCCATGCAGATGGGACTAAGTCACCCAACTTGGTGACTTAGTCTTTACATTTGGGCTATTTTTGAGGCTCGAGCAAGAAAAAATAGATTTTAAGTTTACTTTTCCTTCATGTCATCCTTAGGGATCAAATTGATAGGAATTTTAGGAGGATTACCTATATAAACAATCTTTGAAACCCTAATTCATAACTCAATCATCATTCATCCATCATTCATTCTCCATATCAAGTCAAGAAAGCTAGGGTTAGGTCATTTAAAGAGCATTCAAGATCCTTTTCAGACATTCAAGGGAATATTCTTCATCTATTGCTATAGAAATTCAAGATCATTCATCATGGAAAGTTTCTAATCCCTTAATTTCATGCTCATGGTTCATCTTATTTCTTTATTTTGTTTAATTACCTAAAAGGGGTTTGACCAAGGCAAACCCCTATTCCCTAACATTCAACATTCCTCTTTCTTTCTTTTTGTGTTTACGAATTTGAAGGCTTGGAGATCATTGGAGGATAACTTGAAAACTTGTTGAAGATATATCCTTGTTAGCTAGGTCAAGATATCCACAAAAAGTCAGTTATAGTGCCGAAAAATAGAGTTTCAGAACTAGACACTTGGAGGAACAAAAAGTGCAGACAGAGGGCTTCTGTTTCCACTTTTGGATTTTTAGAAAAGCTAAAGGGGACTAAGTCACCATCAATGGTGACTTAGTCTCATTGCACATGTTTTTCAGAGGTTTCTATAGATTGGGATACCCATTTGGCCTAAACAAGCGTTGGAAAAGTTTTCCAAATTTGGGACTAAGTCGCCCAGAATGGTGTAAGTGTCCCAGTAGGTCAAAATTTTAGAATCAACACTATTTCTAGTCCTCATTCCAGTCTTCGAAAGAATTCTAGGTTCACACATTTAGTTTTACAATTTTTTGTTTTGTTTCATGGTCATTTCTATGTCATTTAGTTTATGTTTTCATATCACAATGTGTTTTCAAAAAAAGTGCTTTTTCTTAGTTTTTCATTAATAATCCATCTCTCTTATAATTTTTTTGCATTTAGGAAATTCTATTTATAAATATTTCAATCATATTAACATTATTCTTGAGTGAACCTCCAAGTTTTTGTGGGATACCTTTCTCCTTTTAGGTGCAAAACCCTAGAAGTGTAAGAGAGTCCCCCCTACAAAAAATTATGGTTCATTTTGGTGAACATGATGTGAACCCACCTTTAGAATACTTTATTTCTAATTTTGGATTCCATCATCATCCTATAATTAACTTGCATTAACATTGGATTGCATTTTGCATTAGTTAATTTTCATTATAGGGTGTTAAAATTTTGCATTAGTGAAATTGCATATAGTTTGGATTTTTGCATCTTCAATCATTGAAAAACATCTAAACACTACATTTTCCTTTAGTATTCAGGTAATACAAAATAAAAAGAATCAAAATCAATTGAAAATTTCTAAGAAAATTTTAAAAAACCCTAATTGGGACTCATTCGCACCATTCTGTGAGACTTAGTCACAGTCCAGATTTTTAACTATCTATTACAACACCAGAAACCTTATTTTTGTGCTTCCTAAGCCTCCTAGTACCATATAATATAAGTTTGGATAGTTTCAGGAACATGTTTTTTATGCATCTAGCTTAAAAACATCAATTTAGGCTAGTCCTTTTTGAAAATCGTTTCAATTACAAGCATCATTAGATCTAAAAATGCTCACATTTCTAAAATTTTGCATATACAATGTTACTATTCATAAAACTTTGCATAAGTTTGATAAAAGTTCTTTTTATTCTTGGATATACAGTGTTTGAATTTTTAAAGTTTTGCATACATTGGATATAGGGAAAAATTTAAGAAACCCCCCCTTGGCAAAGGTGTAAAATCCTGATGAATCTTGTATACTTCCCAATAAAAATATTAATTATAGTGGAATTTTTTTTCATTTTTTTGTGAAAAAAATAATGTCCATTGGAAAATATTTTCTAATCGCTAGAATTTTGTGGAAAATCCTGGTGAAATATAATTTTTTTAAAACCACTAAAATTTTTCCATTGGAAATTAAAATCTATTTTCAAACCAATAAAATATTTTGATTGGTGAATTAAACCTATTTTCAAACTAGAAAAATATTTTTGTTGTGATTAATTTTTTTCAAAATAAAAAATAAAATTCATTGGCGAATTAAACCTATTTTCAAATGATTAAGAAAAAAATATTGGAAAATTAAACATAATATGAAACTAATAAAAAAATGTAGTGGCAAAGTGTCAGTGCAAATTTTCCTAACCTTAGTTGCAAGTCTTTCTTGGTCATCTTTGTAGTCGGTGGGTCAGAGGTTTTGAAAACTTTGAAACTTCAAACTTTAGTTCTAAGGTTCCAAGTTTCAGTGACCACACAACATTATGGACCATGACCTTTCAATGGATGGTTGTAGTTGCATTCCAGAAGTATATCTCTCAAGCACTAGATTTGCAAATTGAAACATGTGGAATTACACTAGAACCATTAGATTTCCATAAATCAATCATTGAGATTTTATTAATTATTTAGGTATGTCAGTCATCCTACTCTTGTTTATCGTTTAATATTTCCTTCGTCAAACCAAAATATTTTATGAAAAATTCTTAAATCTTAATTCTTTAATCCTAAGGGTCGAGTCTCGTCAACCTAGAAATGTCCCCATTTTAAATTATGCACGTGCATGAAGTTTGTTTTAAAAGAGGGACCGTTTGATGAATTTTCGATGGATGATTGTAGTTGCATTTTGGAATTAAATCTCTCAAGCACTAGATTTTCAAATTGAAATGTGTGGAATTACACTAGAACCATTAGATTTCTAGAAATCAATGATTGAGATTTTATTAATTATTTAGGTTTGTCAACTATCGATCATCCTACTCTTGTTTACCATTGTTTACCATTTAATATTTCCTAAGTCAGACCAAAATATTTTATGACAAAGCCTTAAATATTAACTCTGTAATCTTGAGGGTCAAGTCTCATCAACCTAGCGATGTCCCCATTTTAAATTATACATCTGCATAAAGTTTGTTTTAAAAGAGGGACCGTTCAATGAATTTTTGATGGATGGCTATAGATGCATTACGGAAGTAAATCCTTGAAGCACTAGACTTGCAAACTGAAACCTCTAGAATAACACTAGAACCGTTAGATTTTCATAAATTAGTGGTTGAGATTCTATTAATTATTGGTTTCAGAAATCAACATATAGTTTTGATCATAACTGAGTGAAATTTATTGTGACTTATTAGGACATTGATAATCATTAAGGTAAAACAAGACATTTAATTCTCTATTTTCAATTCATCAAAGTACTCTACCTTTCATTTACTCTATTGAAATTCTCAATTTTGCTATGGTACTGGGTGGTGGTGTGGATTAATACCATATGAATAGCCAAAAAAAACCTATTCCAAATGATTAAGAAAAAAACATTAGTGGATTAAACATTTTTTAGTAAGCAAAGGAGGCACGAAAGTTTCTATAAAAAGTGATCCAGAGAAACAATGGAGGCTAGTTTCACCTTAACATCGCGGAGGAAGCTAGACCCTTTCATTGGAAAAGCATTTATGAAGTGGCTACAGGGTTTATTTCTCTTCAAGGATGTGTAGGTGGCACAAACAATTCAATTTATTTTGGGTAATGGCTTTTAAAATTTAAAGCATAAATACAGGACCAAAATGGATATTTATTCGTTGGTCATGGCTTTGGGTTTGGACCTAGGAGAGTCGATGGATGTAATGAGGAAAGTCATGAAAAATTTGGTTCACAAATATTTTTTAGAGGATATGGAAGGCATTCTGGAATGGGAAATACTAGGAGTGGGGCTTGTTAAGGTTGAAGGAATGGATGGTGGAGGCCCGAAGCTAGCAGATTTAAATCCTCTTTATTAGGTGGCCAAAAGGATGCACCAAAGATCTATGGTGAGAAGGTGTGGAGCATGGGTAGCAAGCACTCAAAATTTGTGTCAAGCTAATGGAGATTGAGGAGGTCATAGAGAATCTAAAATACATCGTCAAAGTAGAGATGCGTGAAAAGAAGGGTTTGCATCCAAGGAAGAAGATGAAGATGGGTAATTCATTGAAGGCATCTGAGTAGTACAAGTTTAAAAAAAAAAAAGATTATTGTACTAAATATTGTCTATGATTTTGTTTCTTGGGGGTTATGCCTAGATTTGCATGTAATTGTAAAACACCTTGTGGCACAAAGAATGGTTAGAAGGGTATATTTCAGGTGGGTATGATTAGGGATAATTTGACATGTTATTGTTGGAAATGGAAACTGTGTTGGTTCAACAACTTTTTTGGTAGTTGATGGATGGACATAAATCTAAAGTATATTTTATAGGATTAGTTTAAAATTTGAATAATTTTTGGTAGTTGATGGATGAAGATAAATCTAAAGTATATAATATCATTTTATTTACAGTGATTCTCAACTTTTTTTTTTTTGAAGATAATACAACATTTGGTAACTTGGTTAGCATGTTGAAATTTTATTTGCCTTTTACAAATAATTTATGTTTTTAGATAGATGAATTTAAGGATTAAACTATAAAAAAATTCAACAACTCTTTTATAGCATTTATTTAATATGTATGATTAATAAAATCAATAATATTTTAATATAAAAAAAATTATATAAAAAAATATAAATTAAATATTTTTTTGACAGTTAATTTTTTTCATAAAACATAAAGTGATAGGCATTTAAATGAATAAAACTATAAAAAAAAATTCATATGACAGGTAGGGGTGGCCATCAAATTCTAGGCCTGACCGAGAGGTAATAATTTTCCAAACTCCACATGTACCGATCTTAATTACCCATCAATCCTCCAGTCATGTCCACTTGCTAAAATTTTCCTACAATCTTCACTTCATAAATGCACCGTCCTTGCCACCTTTCCTATCTTAATTCACCAAAGTTGAGGTTTTGGTGCTTTTCCTAACCTTAGTTGCAAGTCTTTCTTGGTCATCTATGTAGTTGGTGGGTCAAAAGTTTTGACAACTTCGACACTTTAGACTTTGGTTCTAAGGTTCTAAGTTTAATTTTGCAATATACCTCTCAAGTAGTAGATTTTCAATTCTCAATCTTTTAGTTTTGAACATCCAAAGTGATTGATTGGAAAAATCATAGCTTTAATGAAATAAGATTTGTAATGATTTCATATCGTTTGAGTGGCACTAGTAGTGCTAACTAGAGTCTGCTGATTTTGACAACTTGTCAAATTGAGGTACAATTTGCATGTAGCTAAACCTCAATCAAATTAAACATTTTAATTTTTAATTGTACATGTAATGCTTAAGATACACGAAAAGACTAAGTTGGTTTTTTGGTTTGTGCGAATCAGGTTGGTAGCGGCACTAGTGGCCCATAATTTATTAAATAGGGTAGGTAATAATGATAGTAATAATGTGACATTGTAATTCAATTGTAATAAAATAAATTATTATAAATTTACAATAAAGAGTTATTCAAATCATTTTTTTTTCCTTTGATAAATTAAATATTAATTGCATGCAAAGGTGGAGTAAGTAGCCATTTATCACATTCCATTTGCAAAATTTGAAGTAGTGGTATAAAATTCCAGAAAGGCGAGTTTGGGTGAGGAGTAAAATGGAAACGACACTTTTGTTGGACACAAAGAAGCAACTGCAGGCCTTCAGAGGGGAAATAACCGATAAGCAATTATAGGGGCTAATGAATTCAACCCATCCACTCATTCTCTAGGCAACCAAGCAGGTGGTTGGGCCAGAATTTTTGAAGGCTTATCACAGAGCTAGAGAAAATACAAAGATTTTGGCAATGTTCTTAGCAATTCTTTTGCATATGTGAGTCTCGAAAGAGATAACCAAAAAATTGACCCAAATGGTCTTCATGCACACATTGCTGGGCAACATTGACATAGCGCTAGATAATGTGGATGAGAATAGGAAAATCCCCATGCCACAAAAATATTACATGATGTGGATGAGAGGGAGAGAGGTAATGAAGTTTCCTTTGGTCTGAACCATTAAATTAGAAGGATTTGAAAAATTGTGGGAAAAAAGGGACCGTAGTATTTTCTTTCTCCTCAAGGCAAAAAAGCTAACGACTAATCTCCCATGTGGGTGGGTAATGAGATACATGGAGGACTAAGGTCTGGTAGAGGAAATTGTAACCGGTGATAATCATGATTGGGATCTTGGAGATTGGGAACAATGGCTTGCAAATGATCCTAGGGACCCAGAGGAAAAGGCCAAAAGCCCAACACACTAAAAATGTGGAGCAGACTGCCCAATGATTGCAAATTGCAAGGCGTACCTAAAGTGCATAGAGTTAGCAGATGATGATGATGAAGAGGATGATGATGAATGATAAAGCCAGGTTGGGTATGATTTCAACATTTTGTTGTTGAATAGCAATAGTAATAGTAATAGGGTAATTGAGTCAGTCTTGAGTCTTGGAGTGCCTATACTTAAATTCAAGCCAATTTAGTAATGAATTATGTAATGCATGACAATCTAGGTGGGCTAGCTGATGAGAGAAGGTCACTTAATAGAAAAGGCCTTCATGGTGGTTTTTTGAAAAACAGATGCTCATATAATCCTTTTTTGATAATCAATACAGGGTGTTGCACCTATTAGTGTTTTACCTAGAAAAATAATAATAATTGCATGTAGATTTAATAAAGTAAATGGCTGTGCTATTAATTTGATGTTCTAATTCCTTTTAGTAAGTCCTTTGTAATGTTAAGTGTTACTGTGCTATTAATGTGACATTGTAATTTATTTTATAAAAGCCTTGATAATTTGAGTGCATTAATGGTTAAAAATACAAAAATTATAAAACACATGTTTATTATTTATATCATAAATTACTTAATTGTTCGAAACTTCGATGAATAATAACATTTCATGTATGGTTGTAGACTCAAAATAAGGGAGCAAAGCAAGCTTAGTCACTAGGCCTTTTAGTTTTATAACCATGTGACATGTTACATTATTGCAGAGTTCTAAATTTTTATAACTACTTGATTCCCCAACTTGGTTCACTTTGTTAAAAGTAATTTAAGTTCATGCATACATAACCTTTGAGTTATGGTGTGTGGACTTAGTCGATGGTTCAGAGGTTTTCAAAACATTAAAACTTTAGGTGTACTTTTGTTTTGAGGTTCCAATTTTTAGCGACCATGTGACATGTTGGACTTATCTTTCCTTTCAAAGGTGTCGTCATTTGACATCTCATTGAATGCTATGTACAAAATAAACTTGAGTTTCCTTTTTAGGAATTTCCAAAAGCATTTAGGTTTAAAGGCTAGCTTTTCAAGGTATGAAATTGAATGCCACATTTAAAGCATGTCCTATCAAAAATAATGACATAAGTGGGTGGCAAAGTTGTACTCAGACATTTAGCCTACATTCTCGTTCTTTACCAAGGCCAGTACTTCTCAAATGCAAACATTCTTTTTACTCAAAATTTTAGCCTACATTCTCGTTCTTTTCCAAGGCCAATACTTCTCAGAATCTCATGTGCAAACATTCGTTCTTCATGAATTTGTGCTCATGTAGAGTGAACATTGGGTCGGCATAAGGGATATGATGCTCAGACCTTTTAAGTTAGATAAATTTTGGGCATGCCTAGAGAGGGATGACAAGTCTAACTAGATATAAAACTCTTAGAAAGTGGGTTAGCTCAGGCTGGAGGGTTTCCAGAAGCTATGTTGAGTGTGGACCTCATAAGTGCATGTGTAAGAAGGTACATTCTGTAGACATGGGAAATTAAAGCTGCAGACAAAACTATAATTGCACAAATTTCTCCTAAAGCTATTTCCTGCACGTTTGGGATTCTAGAAATGGAACCTATAGAAGACATGTTTGATGCAGTGGTAGGTGAATTTTTCAAAGCGAATAAGGACTAGTGTAAGAACTCCATGGCCAAAACCTAGTTGAAGTCTGAAAAGAAAGGTAAGTCGCAACTGTCTAGTAAACTCAAAATATTGCATTTTAAGGGAGAAATTATAGATGTTGGGTATGTGCAGGATCACCATGGAAAAAATAGGCCCTTAAGTGGCAAAAATTCAAAAAAATCAGAGTTAGGCAACTTGACATAAAAATTTGAATAATTTATCTATATTATTTAAAAAATATGTAACAATAGAATCTATAGAAAATTGAATGTAGTTTCTAAACTACTAGGTTTGTTTTAAGAAAAATAAATCTATATGGTGAAAATTTGAAATTTCAATACAGTAGTACTTAAATTTTAGGGAAAAAATAAGAAGTAGGTTTCTGTCTGACCACCCTAACCATAATAAAATGATAATATTTTTTTATAAGATTTTAGATATAAGTAGACGACTCATGTCCCAATGTGATGCATATTTTTTGTAATATTTTTCCAAGTAAATAATTAATTATGAAATTTTTCTTACAACTTTTAAAAAATATAAAAAATGTGTATGTTTGACCACCTTAACTTGGTCAAAACTTTATGAAATTCATTTTTTCTTTTTTTAATCCTATAGTATGCAAAGCATAGAATGTGATGCATGTTTTGGATTCAAAAAGTGTGATACCCTTTAAAATCTATAGATGTTTTCCAATCAGCCTATCTATTAAGAATTTAGTTATAATTCAAATAGAAAATGAATAATAATTACTTATTAAATTCAAAGTAAAGCATAATTTATATATTGGTGGAAAGCTAAGAATCTCCTTTAAAAACTCTTTTCGTTTCATCAATTTTTTGTAAAAAAAAAGTTGCCAGCCACATACCCATCATATTGCCACTTTTTGGCCCATCATGATCTTGCACATACCCTGTTATTGCTTTATTACACTAAATTTTTGGGAATCTACAGGTTGAGTTATTTGAGGATTGGATATTTTAGCTTATCTTGACAGTATGTGATGAGAACATTTTCATTGACTAGGTTGAAGTTATTTGCTTCCATTTGAATGAGCAATTAATTAATTTCCATAAGCCTACTACTTTTTGTATGTGTTCTTGCTTGATGTAAATTGTAGGTAGTCATAGGTCCTTTTGGCCTGGGTTGGAGCCACAAGGAACCCCAGCTTTTGATATACCTGTGTATTTAAACTCTTTCCTTAGTTCACTAAATAATTTTGAATGTGTGATTTTTGTCATGTTAATGATGCATTTTTTAATGGAGGTCATGAGGAAGCTAGATGGAAATCTAGAAATATGCCTTTCCCCTAAATAAATTTCTCTTGTATCAAAATTTGGGAGTTTCTATATCTAATTTAATAAGTTTTTCTATTTGAGAATAGGGCATTTTGAGAAAGCCTCATTTAAATTACCTCAATATCCTAAATATTTACTAATATTTTTGGAAGTTTGTCAACAAATGGCCATGGTTAATATTAAGTATATGAACATGGGGAAATGAGGGTATTTCTTCCCATTGGAGATCCCTTCTTATGTGTGCAAAACAAACTAGATGGCCAGGGGAGTTTAAGGAATTCTCAAGGAATATAACCTCTAGAATATGTCTATGAGAGTTAATTTTCACAGTAAGGGTTTTGTGAAGCATAATCTCTATGGAGGGAGCTTATATCAACATGAGTCATCTATCGAAGATTTCTAAGAAAATTGTATGAGAACGAAGTTTTGAGAAGAGATTATATGAGGCTAATTCTAAACTAGATACAGGCTTTCGATCTACCATTTGAGTTTCCTAAAAATGTAGCTAAGGATTCAACAAACATAGATCCTACTTTGATAAATCCCACCCTAGGGTTGATTAGAGCCAAAGTGAAATTTTAGATATGAGGGTGTGTGTTGCCCCAATGCTTAAAAGAACCTAGGATTGGTTGGATGGGAAACAACAGTAAGTTGCAAGTCTTGTTCAGGAGCCTAAGTCATCACAAAAGAATGAATAGAGGTCTACGGAAGCATCTAGTGCAAGTGTATCATCAAAGAAACCTTCTATTAGGTCCTCTAGTGCAAATTATTAGTTAGGAGGTGATGGTGATAGGCCATAAGAAACACTCAAGTTGAAGAGCATCTATGAACAAGACAATGTGCTTTCTCCTACCCCTAAGAAGAAGACCAATCAAGAAAAAATTTTGGTTGCATATTTTGAAGCTATCTTTAATCAAATCACTAAACATAATATCTTTCCTCCTCTTAATGAATTCACGCCCATTCTCCATTTGATAATATGCCTTTCTCTCTTGGTGCTCCTAAAGAAACTATTAGTGGAAATGAATATTCTTGTTTGGTAGTAGCCTCCCAAGGATGGCTAAAAAAAGTAGTGGAGAAGAAGAGAAAACATATTCCTACAATGACAGTTGAAGTGGATACAATTTCAAAGTTACTTCAAAGCTCTTCAAAAGCTAAGAAAACCAAGAAGATGTCAAGGATGGTGATTGATGCTACTTCTAGAAATAAAATGTTAGAAATTATTGACCATTTGAAGGATTTAAATGAAGATGAAATAACGAAGGTGGATTACAAAGTCACACATGTTGATATGGGGCCTCTAACACTGGAAGGTGTTGTGTACCATGTCGGTTATTTAGTCAAAGTATTGATTAAAAGAGTGAAAGAATAGAGGAAAGAAAATATAAAACTACAATCTCAAGTCCTCACATTAAGTAACTTTATTTCTTCCATGGTCACTCCTCCTAGATCTGATGAAGCCTCAAGTTCTTAGGTAGATGACATCGATGTGCTCACCATAGAGAAAATTAAAAAGAATTTGAACTATTCCAAAGCTGCTTGTGAGGGGATCAATAAAATATCTCAAGAGGTTATGTTCTTTCTAAATAAATCTATGCTCTTTTACACTTGAGTTTTTAAGAAGAGGGAGGAGTTAGTAGCATAACTTCAACAAATCGGAAAATTTCAAACTAGTCTCTATGTGCTATCTTAGGAGATGAAAGAATTAAATTCTATGGATCTGAAGATATTAATTGGTGAGAAAATTGTGAGTAATCCTAAGGAGGTAGAACCTTCCTGTTCCTATTCATTAGAATGGAAATTGAATATGTATGATAATCTGGTGAAGGAAATTAATAACAGACTTGAGCTATATTATGAAATGTGGGTGGAAATTAAAGAATATTGTAATATTCTGGGAGTGGAAATTACTGATGAGTTTGATGAAAGGACTCTAGATATAAGAGAGATCTCTTTGCAGTTTAGAGAGATATTCAATAAAGAAATAGTTGATCCTGCTACAGTGACATGGGAATCCTTCTCAAAACTCTATGTAATGCAAATTCACCTGAAGACTTATAAATGTGGAGAAGAAAGAAGATCTCAAATGTTGGTTGAATCTGAAAATGCTTTGGGAAAATGCAGAACCAGGTTATAGATTACGACAACACCAGGGAGAAAAAACATCACCATAATTGTCACCAAGTATCGGGAATATAGAAAAAGAGTAAAGGTAGAGGAGGCATTACTAAAGGAGAAGGAGGTGAAAATAATTGAAAGTGAAGGATTCGGTGTTGGGAGAGGGACTGTTGTTTAGTTTTTAGTTTTTATGTTATTTTCTTTAATTTGGCTCTCTTGATACTTCAAATACTTTTTATTTTAATTTCTAAAATGGTTGTCTACTTGTCTTCAAGAAACCATTATTAAGACAAAAAAAAACTATGCTATTTTTATTTTTTTTCTATTATTTCAATATAGAAAGACAATGGTGAAGTTCATGCATGTGTAATCTTTGAGTTATGGTGTGTACTATGTGGATTTTCCTCATTAGAGAAAAAACTATTTTATGATTTCAAGTTTGTTTTATAGTTATCTTTCAATATAGAAACTCATATGGTGAAGTTCATGTAGACATAATCTTTTTGTTGTGGTGTATGAATTTATTCTATTTATTTTGAATATCTTGCCAATGGTTATCTATGTTGGTGTTCTAGATGTTTAATAGATTGCATTTTTATCGGATGTTTATCTTTGAATGAATGTTTATGGAAATGGTTGAGTTCAATTAAAGAAATTTATTAGTTCTGAAGTAATTTGAGTCTTTGTGCTTTAGTTTATGGTTTGATATTGGCATGCCTTTCAAAGCTTTCTAGTTAAAAGCTACACCTTTCTTTGCTTTATGTTTAAAATCAGCCTGAATTTCTATTCATTGCATATCATAAAAGGTAGCTGCCACCTTGTAAAATAAGCAGAGAATCGGTATGAAATTTAATTGATTTGGTAATTTAAGCTTTTATTGTTTAAGTAGGGTGGATTCCTTTATAAGTTATTTATGTTGAATTGTTAGCTTTTGTTAGCTTATAACTTATAAGTCATGGATGTTGAACTGTTAGCTTCTATTCAAGGAATGGATTAATAATATTCCTTTCAATTATTTATCAAAGATTGTGTGAAGGACAATCCAATAGGAATTTATAAGTAGTGTGATAAGTGTTGTTCTTTAAAAATGACGTAGAATCACATATAAAATTCAATACCATGGAAAACAATATAATTTTTTTAGCTTTTCCTAACCTTGGTCGTTAGTCCTCAGAGTTTTATAACCTTGTCACAGAGTTCTAAATTTTCATAACTTCCCAATTCCCTAACTTGGATGATGGTTCACTTTGTTGAGTTGCAAATCTTTCTTGGTCATCTTTCTAGTCAGTGGGTCAAAGGTTTCAAAAAATTTGAAACTTCAAACTTTGGTTCTAAGGTTCCCTACTCAATATCATCTTTAAGACTAAAGCAAGAATGGAAAAGAGATAAAGAAAACTTATTATTATAACTACTAACATTATGAAGAAATGATCACTCACCTTTAAGTCTACGTTTTTAGCTTTTCCTGACTTCCAAATCGAGAAGTAAAAACTTAGAAGTACAACTGAACAAAATGAGTAAGAATAAATGACACTTTTGATTATATTTATATCAATCCATGATTCCATATTTGGAAAATTCCATGTGATTTTTAAATGGTATATTAAAAATTGGGTGAGTCCTACATGTTTATGCAAAAATATGTTCATCTTGACTTGAGTACACAAGTGCAATCATTACCTCATCAAAACTTGATTAGTGGTAGTTAGGTGCCACCCCTATTTAGTTAAAGCAACCTCTATCTTAGTTGGATTGATAGCTAGATGAATTGACTCATTTATGAATTGAGAGTAATTAAGAGTTAAAATCATGATTTTTAAACACAATTTTATTGATTTATTCATCTTAGTGGCCTATATATTTGTATGCAATCTTTTGTAATTAATTAACCTTTTTTATTTCCTCGATATTAGATACTAGCTTATATTTTATTTTTAACATCATTTATTGTTTGTATTAAGTTTAAGTAATATTCTACAACCACTTAGATCTAGGCTTATGTTTGGATTCCCATTCAATCCTAAAATTAGGTTAAAATATATTATTAAAATGATCAAATTGTCTAAATTTATATTAGATATTGTGTTATCTAAAGTAACAATTAAGTTGTTCATTGTTGCAATGGGATGTACATGTTCATATATATTTGTAATTGTTGTATACATATTTTTTTTATTATAGCTTCTTTTGTTTGTTCTTTAAAATTGATAAGATTGTACAATTAGAATATATTTTTTAATGCATGTGTATTCCATGCACATTGCAATTGATCATGTAGTAGAAGAGTTGTAACTTATTTAACAAAGGGATAAGATTGAACTATAAGAGGCCAAGTTTTCTATGTAATATTTACTATTCAAATTCTATTTGGCTTTAATTTGTAAGCGATAAATTTTGAATCATGAATTCAACAAGAAATAAGAATCCATGCTTCTTACACATGTCAAGGCTATGAGGATGAATTTATACATTTGTATTTTGTTTAGACAATAAAATGTCATATAAAGTCAATCCTCCTATTTTTGAATTGTATGTGCATATATTGATTGAATTAGGAATACTTTGTAAGTTCTTGTATATTCTTTTTTTCCATTAATCACTATCAATTTTATTATTCACAATATCAGGGTGCAATCTTGTGATGTGTTATATACACATAAATATGTTTTTTTTATTTATGACATTTCATATGCAACATCATGAAATTTGATTTATATTGCATCAATTTTCTAGCTAATAACATGAATTGATCATTTTAACTAGACAATATTTATAAAGAATTAAAGAGTAAGAAATTTGTCCTTATTTATCATGTTCAATAAATATTTAAAAATCATAAAAAATATTGAAACTTTAATAAAGAGAAAATAAATTGATATCATTGATCTTTTCATTTATTTTTATATACTAAATAAAACAAATTACAAAGAATAAAAAGTATCAACAAATAACTAAATATTTAAATTTATTGATAATGAAATAAAATTAAATACAAACTAGGGGAGAGGGGCCTATAGTGGAGCACCCTAACTTCGCGTTTCTCAAAATCCTACGTGGAAATTTCAAATCACTCTCAATTCTATACAATAGTTTATTTGGCAACTCATGGGCTTCTATATTTTGTTTTAGGGCCACATCAGCATGCTTTTTGTTGAGGTATCTAAAAAGGCCAAAAAAAAAAGTGAGACCAATAGTGGTGCACTAAGTCATGTTTTATTGGTGCGCCGATGTGGCATCACATGATTTGCATTGGATATTAAAGTGCTCCACTATGGAGGCCACTCAGGACTACTTCTATCCCCACTATTGGACCCTGCTCCATTATGGACCCCTCTCCCCTACTTACAACCCAATCAGAAATTTAAAAATATTTTTAAAATGTTCAAAAGATTTTACAAGATAGTCCTAACACTTTATATGAGCGCAAACATTTAGAAAGCTGAAATTTTATTGGGATTTATTAACTACCAACTGAAACCAGGTAATTTTATTTGGATTTATTCACCGCCAACTAAAAACCGGTAAAGTGATTTGACAGATGATTGTTAGTAACAGAAAAATAGCCTACGCATCTTCACAATTAATCTGTTGCCAAGAAAAATATTTTAACAAGTGATCTAGTATTCAATAATTTGTTCTCTGGTTCAATAACTTGTTCTCTCTGGTTTATATTCTTGACAATGGCGGCGTTAGCAAGGATGACAATAACAATCGACCTACGTTTTGTACTTGGCATTCTCGGTTGTGAACTGCCCTTTTTCCTTTTCTTTCAGATGAAATAACAAATTAATGAAGTTTCCTCTAATCAAGTACATTTTCTCTGTTTCGTTATTTCAGGAAATGTTTTTGGAATCGCGCAATTTGTAGCCCCTTTGTAAGCCTCTTTCTTATTTGATTTCTTGGCAATGGTTAGCTGGATCTTTGTTTGGAGATGTTTTCTTTAGTGGATTTTTTTCTGGATCATTTCTTGTAAATGGTCAGCTGGTTCTTTAGCTGGAAGAGGTGGTCTGTGCAGGATTACATTCATCTCTGTGGTGAGGACAGGATCGACGGAGGGATACTCTTGTATTCCATATGTGACTACCCTGTACAGCTGTCTTGTTTACACATGGTATGGCCTTCCATTAGTCACCTCTGGTAACCTTTTCATCTCGTCTGTTAATGGATGCGGCGTCATTCTTGAGACTCTTCATTTCTGTCTGTATTTGGCCTATGCTCCTTCAGAATATCGGGTAAGATGACTCATTTAAACAAGTCAAAGAGTATTGTTTAATTCAAAGTTTTTTTGTACGAGAAAAAAATATCCAGAATGATAGAACTTGTTTGTGTTCTGTTATGACAGATGGGAATTTTGATACTCTTCATTGGAGTTCTGGCTTCATTTGCCGTAATTGTTGCAGTGTCTGTTTTGTGTTTTCATGGTACAGAACGGAAACGGTATGTTGGGACCATGGGAGTGGCTGTCGCGTTCATCACGTGCGCTGCTCGCTTGTCTCTAATGGTGAGTAATGGAGATGATATTTTTGCAATTTATAAAACTAATTTGAGAGTATTTTTTAAATTGTAATCCAGACCATTAGCTGAACAGAAGAACATATTCTTGGACTGAAATTTAATATATAAGCACTATTAACATGGAATAAAGTAGAGATTTCATGTCTTCTTGATGTGGTGACATGAAAGCCAATCAGTCGGTGACCTTCTTGGCTTTCAAAAGGCGGTCCACGGATCGAACCTGGACAGTGTCTTTTGGCTCAACCCTACTGGCCTGGCACTCGAAGTTATGGTCCACGACCACTTTTATCATTTCAATAATCTGCTGCTATGAATGCCTTCTGTTGGGAATGGAATATTTATTATTATACCTGCAAACTTATTCCATAAACCTCACAAAAACATATCCAAAAGACTGCAATAAATCTTGCAAGAATCTCCAGAAATTTACTTAATGAGCAGTAACTAGTTATGACGTGCAACAAAATCCTATTAATATATATATTCTAAAAAATCTTCCTATGGTTTTAACTGTTTATGGTTTCCTCTTTATATCACAGCAATCGGTAGTCCAGTCAGGAAGCGTGGATTATATGCCCTTCTCCCTTTCAGTCTGTGGATTTCTATGCGCTTTCACCTGGTTTTTCTATGGCATTTTGTGCAGAGACATATATGTGGCGGTAAACCTTTACATTTGAATTTTTTCAGCTCAATTTTTCAAAATATCAAAAATTACGATCTGAAATATTGATAATAATCAATATTTACACAATCAAATCCAAAAACTCTTAAACTTTCAAGAAAGAACAATAATCTGAGATCGGATGATAGCCAAATTAGTTTTAACAATTCAATAAAGTTTGACGAATATTTGTTATAATGCAGATTCCAAACGGATTGGGGGCATTGCTTGGTGTAGCACAAATTATACTCTACTGTTTGTACAGAAACTCCAGCGGCAATCATCAAGATTATGAAATTATATTCCCGCAGTAGCAGTTTATTTCCATATTTTAGGTCTGGCTGGCTGAGCGATCATTGGTTTATTTTTTCAAGTGGAGTGTAACTGTTCATGTTTTCATTGGATTTGGGTTAAGTGGCGTACTTTCCGCCGATCCATTCCTCGTTTACTTGCAAACTTTATTACAAACACGTGATTTGTGAAGAAATAGAGGGATTGGGACTTAAAAAATTTGCTCTATTGAAAATTATCTACATTTTAAATTTACATCAAGTATGTGGAAGAAATAGAGGGAATGGGATTGGTATGTATAAATAGTAATATTTTTTTTTAAGGTGTTTATATAATATAAAAAATTTAAAATTGTAATCATGAAATTTGTATATGTATATCTATTTTGAGGAAATGTTTTGATAGATGTATATATTGATTAATATCATGATCTTATGTAACGTTGGATTCATTGTCATAATCTTATTCATTCATATATAGGCATATCTAAATCTTACTTTATTTTTATATGCACATACTTCTATACATTGACGTTATTTTCAGAATTTTGCATTCACTTATGCTTACCTCCATATATCTTTTAACTACATGGATTTTATTGTTTATCCAACCAATGCCATTTTTTGTGGTTGAAAAGTTGACCCTTTCATTTCTAAAATTTGAATTTGAATTTTAGTTCACTAGCCTCCTTTGTTTTTCCACCATGAACCAAGTTAATACACACGTTGCAAAATTTAATGGTATGTGCTAGTATTTAAAGATATTTAATTGCATGAATATTTTTCATCATCAAACATTTGAGCCTCTTTTCTCACTCTAGAGAATTAAAAAGGCAATTGGATTTGCTACAATAAAAGGGGTAAATAATCTACATAAATCATCTTAGGAATCTTGAAGCTTGTTTTCCAACTTTATACATATATTTCTAGGGGTCAACCTAGGAGAATTTCTCTTAATGTTAAAAAAACATCCCTTCCAAGGTATAAATATCATCAATATTTAGGTCATCAAAAACCACAAAGTAGGTAGAAAAATTAGGCGAACTATACATTGTGCAAAGTTAAGTATGAATATGGTGGAAAAAACCATGATCATAAGTTTGACCTAGATTTGCAAACTCAACCCCTAATAGAGTAGATGTTTCTAAGCACAAAATTCCAACCAATTAACTAACAAAGGGGATAAATAATTTGAGTTCTATGATATGCAGATTCAATATTTGCACCAAAATTATCTACCATTAAAACTAGAGCTAAGAGGCATTATTAGTCTTTGCATTTACTTTCCCAAAATAATTATTAAAATCATCAAATTTATTAGTTCTTGAATGAAAGTAGGGATATAAAATATGATTCCTACACTAATCTATGAGAGAAGGTATGTGATAAATATAATTTGACCATACAACTACAAAAAAAGTCACTATACCATAATACAATGATTTACTGTTAGGAATGTTAGAGTGGATAATTTATCTAGTCACTATACTTAAGTGTACTTAAGTTGATGAGGTTAGTCATTTTTATTTTATCGATATTAGGTACTAGCTTATTTATGATTTGTAATTGTTGTATATAGATTTTTGTTACTATAGTTTTTTTTATTGTTCTTTAAAATTGATAAGATTGTACAATTAGAATTTACTTTTTAGTGCACTTGTATTCCATGCACATTGTAGCGGTCATGTAGTAGAAGAGTTGTAACTTATTTCATAAATCCAATCAAATGTGTATTTTTTGTGCAAATATAATACATTGGGTTATATTAAATTATTGTTATTCAAAATAATACATTGTGTTATATTAGATTATTATTATTCAAAATATTTTCAATATGTGAGATTGAACTATAAGAGGCCAGGTTTTCTATGTGATATTTACCATTCAAATTTCGTTTGGCTTTAATTTGTAAACAATAAATTTTGAATCATTATCAATTTTATTATTCATAATATAGGGGGTGCAATCTTGTGATGTGTTATATACACATAATTTTTTTCTTTTTTACTCATGACATTTCATATACAACATCATGAAATTTGATTGATATTGCATCAATTTTGGAACTAATAACATAAATTGACCATTGTAACTAGACAATATTTCTAAAGAATTAAAAAATAAGAGATTTGTCCTTATTTATCATGTTCAATAAATATTTAAAAATCATAAAGATATTGAACCTTTAATAAAGAGAAAATAAATTGATATCATTGATCTTTTAATTTTTTTTTATATTGAGTAAAGCATATGACGAAGCATAAGAACTACCAACAAGTAACTAAATGTTTTAATTTATTGATAATGAAATAAAATTCAATACAAACTAGTACTAAAACCAAAAAATATTCTAATCAAAATAATCCAATCAGAAATTTAAAAGTATTTGGTAAATGTTTAAAAGGTTATACAAGATAGTACTAACACTATTAGGTCTAATATGAGCACAAACATTTAGAAAACGGAAATTTTATTTGGATTCATTGACTGCCAACTAAAAACCGTTAATTTTATTTGGATTTATTCACTGCCAACTAAAAACCGGTAAAGTGATGTGACAGATGATTGTTAGTAACAGAAAAATAGCCAAAGCACCTTCACAATGGCGCCACATTTTATCTGTTGGCAACAAAAATATTCTAACAAGTGATTTTGTATTCAATAATTTGTTCTCTGGTTCAATAACTTGTTCTCTCTGGTTTATATTCTACGTTAGCAAGGACGACAATAATGGCGACGGTAGCAAGGACGATAATAATGGCGACGTTAGGAAGGACGACAATAATGCCGACGTTAGCAAGGACGACAATGGCGATCGATCTACGTTTTGTACTTGGCATTCTTGGTTGTGAACCGCCCTTTTTTTTCTTTCAGATGAAATAACAAATTAATGAAGTTTCCTCTAATCAAGTACATTTTCCCTGTTTCGTTATTTCAGGAAATGTTTTTGGATTCGCGCTATTTGTAGCCCCTATGTAAGCCTCTTTTCTTATTTGATTTCTTGTCAATGCTTATCTGGATCTTTCTTTCGAGATGTTTTCTTTAGTGGGGTTTTTCTGGATCATTTCAATGGCGTGTTATTGAAATGAAGAGGTGTTCTGTGCAGGAATACATTCATCTCTGTAGTGAGGAGGGGATCGACGGAGGAATACTCGGGCATTCCATACGTCGCTGCTCTGTCCAACTGTCTTGTTTACACATGGTATGGCCATCCATTAGTCACCTCTGATAACCTTTTCATCTCGTTTCTTAATGGATGTGGCGTCGTTCTGGAGATTCTTTATGTCTGTCTGTATTTGGCCTATGCTCCTTCAGAATCTCAGGTAAGATGGATCATTTAAACAAGTGAAAGCTTAAAGTATTATTTAATTTAAAATATTTTTATACCAGAAAAAAAATTTAGAATGATACAACTTGTATGTGTTTTGTTTGAATATGGCAGATGGAAATTTTTTGTCTCTTCATTGTAGTTCTGGCTTCATTTGCCTTAATTGTTACAGTGTCTGTTTGGGGTTTAAATGGTACACAACGGAAATTGTTTGTTGGGACCATTGGAGTGGCTGTCGCGGTCGCCATGTACGCTGCTCCCTTGTCTGTAATGGTGAGTAATAGATATGATATTTTTACAATTTATAAAACTAATTTGAGACTATTTTTTAAATTGTAATCCAGACCATTAGCTGAACAGAAAGTAACAGAAGAACATATTCTTGGACTGAAATTTAATATATAAACACTATTAAGATGGAATAAAGTGGAGATTTCATGTCTTCTTGATGTGGTGACATGAAAGCCAATCAGTCGGTGACCTTCTTGGCTTGCAAAACGCGGTCCACGGATCGAACCTGGACAATGTCTTTTGGCTCAACCCTACTGGCCTGGCACTCAAAGTTATGGCCCACGACCACTTTTATCATTTCAATATTGCTGCTGCTATGAATGCCTTCTGTTGGGAATGGAATATTTATTATTATACCTGCAAACTTATTCCATAAACCTCACAAAGGCATATCCAAAGACTCTGCAATAAATCTTGCAAGAATCTCCAGAAATTTACTTAATGAGCAGTAACTAGTTATGACGTGCAACAAAATCCTCTTAATATATATATTATAAAAAATCTTTCTATGGTTTTAACTGTTTATGATTTTATTTTCATATCATAATGATGTCCAAAAAATCTTCCCTGACATTTAGATCGTCTATGTGCTCCTTTTTATATCACAGAAATCGGTAGTCCAGACAGGAAGCGTGGAGTATATGCCCTTCTCCCTTTCACTCTGTGGATTTCTATGCGCTTTCACCTGGTTTTTCTATGGCATTTTGCGCAGAGACATATATGTGGCGGTAAATTTTTTCATATTGAATTTTTTCAGTTCTTAATATTGAATTTTTCAAAAATCTTTTAAATTTGATTTTGTAAAAATGTTTCCATCAATTTTTCGGATCATAATTTAGGATCAGCATCAGAATATATTGAATTAGAAAAGAAAATGAATAAAAAATTATGATCCAAAATATTGATAATAAATATTTACACAATCAGAACTTTCAAGAAAGAACAATAATCTGAGATCGGAAGATAGCCAATTAGTTTTAACAATTTGACGAATATTTGTTATAATGCAGCTTCCAAACGGATTGGGGGCATTGCTTGGTGTAGTACAAATTATACTCTACTGTTTGTACAGAAACTTCAACTCCAGCTACAATTATTACGAAAGATCTCTGCTTCAATGAAATATTCCCGCAGTAGCAGTTTATTTCGATATTTTAGCTGTGTTTTTTATTGGAGTTTGGGTTAAGTGGCGTACTTTCCGCCGATCCATTCTTCGTTTACTTGCAAACTTTATTACAAACACGTGATTTATGAAGCCGTAGTTAAGGACGAAAAAAAATTGCTCTATTGAAAATTATCTACATTTTAAATTTGAAGAAATAGAGGGAATGGGATTGGTATGTATAAATTCATTTAGGTATTTTAAATAATAATTTTTTTTTAAGTTGTTTATATAATATAAAAATTTAATATTGTAATGGTGAAATTTGTATATGTATATTTATTTTGAGGAAATGTTTTGATAGGTGTATATATTGATTAATGTCATAATCTTATGTAAAGTTGGATTCATTGTCATAATCTTATTCATTCATATATAAGCATTAACCAAATCTTACTTTATTCTTATATGCACACACTTCTATGCATTCGTCTTATTTTCACATTTATTACATTCACTTATGCTTACTTCAATATATCTTTTAGCTACATGGATTTGATTGTTTATCCAAGCAATGCCATTTTTTGTGGTTGCAAAGTTGACCCTTTCATTTCTAAAATTTAAATTTCAATTTTAGTGCACCAACCTCCTTTGTTTTTCCGCCATGAGCAAAGTTAATACACATTTTGCAAAATCTAATGGTATGTGCTAGTAGTTAAAGATATTTAATTGCATGAAAATTTTGCATAATCAAACATTTAAGCCTCTTCTCTCACTCTATGTTAGAATTATGAAACAAGCACAAAACCACGAGCCACTAGATCAAACAACAAATAAATACACCTTTCACGCATGAGATATGCATTTACAATATATGCAATATTCCTCAATAAGAAAAATCTATAGAAGCAAGAGACTCAAGAAAATATGAAAGCTCCATATAATTACAATAAGGGTTGAGTGCTTATAAGAGAAAAGCCCTAAATGAGAAAGGGATCAGATCATGACAAGTGTCAACATCACATGAGATGTGACATAATGATCTAATATTAGCTCAACTAATAAAGCAATCCTAAGCTTAGCTTAAGTGCATGAGAACAAATTAGGCAAATAATCAATTAAAGATTAATTAATTATTAGCTAATGCATAATAACTTTAATACCCCCCTTAAGATGAACTTAGGGAGTAGCTAAAAATCCTAAAAAATAATGCATGATGGGTCCCAATAAACAAGGCCAAGTAAGGTATCCATGTACAAACAAAAGATCTCTATAATGCAGAGAAATAAAGAAAACTTGATGGGAAAAATTCCAGTCCAAAAAGAGATGAAAGCCAAGTGAAGGATTGAAGAAGCCTCCAAACAAGACAATGTTGTCCTAAAAGATAGGAGCAAAGGATGAAAAAAAAGAAAACCATTGAAGCATGAAGAAGTTGCAAACACTGTCGAAGAATGACTATTGTAATGCCAAAACAAGAACCTCCAAAAATAGGAATGCAAGAGTGTCCATATGGTAAATGATCCATCTCACCAAAATGCAAGTAACCAACCACTAATGTACACTGCATCTAAAAGTACATAGGAACAAATACTATATACATAGCTCACTCCAACGTGAACCCAAAGAAGCATTAGCACCAACAGTAGAACCCCCCCCCCCCCCATAATGTTGAAAAAGGGAGAGCCATAATAGGAACATTGAAATTATGTGAAACCAAGAAGTGCATATAGGAGAAACAACCTACAAATAAAAGGGTATGCAAACTAATGCACACACGCAAGAGGCAAGAATCACTTAGATTCACTACTATTGTGGAAGGGACACTCGCTTGATAAAGGTGTGATGGTAAACAAAGGAAACATCAAACCCCCCATGACATTTTATATCATAGTGCAAATACAATAGGCACAACAAGATGTGCAAAATCCCAAAAAAAATATACACTAGATTGACGCTTTATCTCAATGCATCTACAAAAGAGAATGTGCATGAAAAAGATGTTTGCAATGCCCAAATAAGATAGAATACTAGAAATACATATAAAACAACCAAAATGATTCATCCCGTGCAAACAAAAAAAATTCAAGAGCTAAAATGTCCAAGTAATTCACCAAATTACGAAAAATACAAAAAATCTAAATAAAATGTACCTAGAGAACAATCTATAAAAATTGCATGGATGGAATTGAAAAGTTTTGAAAGATGGTTCCAACATTGCTAGAATCGCAAAAAATGAAGAAACTGGTCAAAATTTATGAGCTTGGGACTAAAAACAACACCTCTAACATCAATAGAGTATAGAATGTACAAGCAAAAAAATCAAGCAATGAGACCGACACCACCGGAAAGTTGGCAAAACCAACTTTTTGACGATATCTCGTTTGCTAAAAAATGATATCGTATGCAAAAGTTATGACGAAAATGAAAAAATCAACTCCCTAGAGGTCAAAGAAGGGGTCAAAGAGGGCCAAAGAACAGTCCATATCGTTGACATCAATGGAATATTCTCCTTGGCTTGACCCCCCTGAAAAAAAAAGTAGCAATAGAATATTCCAAAATTGATTGAATATTCAAGGAAGATGTGCCAATAGGGAAAAAGAACATGTTCCAGGAAAGAAAAGAAATGTTTGCCAAAAAGAGTAGATTGTCGAAAATGATGCGCAAGTTTGAAAGTTGGGAGATTGTCAAGAAAATCAGAAATCACCAGAAAATCATGGAAGGGTCGGTAAAATACAAACACTATGAAAGTTAAACATTGGCGGAGGTAACTCTCACCACCGACCGGTGAATATAAGAGTGTCAGTTGGCTTAAAAAGCCACAGACAACCTATAAACACTAGCAGAGGTAACATGGGGCTTGCAGGCCTATAGGGTGCAGGTACTTGTGAGTACCCTTTAATAAATTTGCACCTCTCCAAACTTGAAATCTGCCCCCTCATAAAATCATCTGCAATAATTTTTTTAAATTTTTTTAAAATTTCTAAAAAATAGAAATTTAGAAAATAATGCCGACTATTTTATTTTGTGATTTTTTTTTTAAGTTCATGTTGCAAAGCTGTACGGGCCCTTATAAAAAAAAAAATTCCTTAGAAACTCCCAACACAGATTTTGGCAATTTCATAAGGGCGAGAATCCCCACAGGTTCCCTTCCCATGTGAGGTGGGGCCCAAGGGCCTCCCACCCTGTCGTGGTAGGGGGGTAGGTACTTCGATACCCTCTTGAAATATATATATTTTTTAATAAAAACAAATAAAAAACCTTTTTTTCAATTTGATTAATTTTTCTACAAGTTTTTTTTTAAATTTACCTTAATCTGCATGTTGGGGAGGTCGTACGACCTTCCTAGCAAAATTCTTTTGCCTCAAACTCCTGACATGGAATTTGATGATTTGACAGACTATCTTATGGTTTTTGGGCCTTCTGAGTGTGATGGAAACATCTATTTTTTCTTAAAATGCACCAAAAATGCAACTACCCTATAAATCTGGAAACAAAGCAACCACTTCAAACATTTGTAGATCTAGTGCCAGGAGTCAAAATCAAGTGAAACAAAAGCCAAATTTGACTTTTTTGACAACTTTGGATCCAATTGCGATATCTTTTTCACACCAAAATGCTTTGAAAAATTCTCACCTCCAAAATTTATAAAAAAAACAAAGGGGATTTGGATCTAAAGCCTGTAACCCTTGTTGAAGAGAGAAAATCTCATAAATCGAGAAGGGGTTTGTTGAATCCAAGCTCTAATATCATGTTAGAATTGTAAAAAAAACACAAAACCACAAGCCACAAGAACAAACAACAATAAAATACACATTCACACAAGTGATTTGCAAACAATATATGCAATATTCCTTAACAAGAAAAAACCAAAGGGTAAGTGCACAAAGTTGAGTCCACGAAACGTGGAAGTTTTTTGCCTTAGACAAAAAATTGAAATCAGCATCAAACAAACGGGATCTTGATTTAATAAACGGGATCCCGATTTTTAAAAATCGGGATCCCGAGCCTGAGATCAAACGAGATCCCGCTTTTTAAAAATTGGGATCCCATTTCTCGCGGACTCCGAACTAATGGACACGAAACAGGATCCCGATTTATAAGAAACGGGATCCCGATTTATAAAATACGGGATCTTGAGTTGTATAAATCAGGATCTCGAGTTCTATAAATCGGGATCCCGTTTTATTTTGCTATTTATTTTTTTAAAAAGAACAGTTTTCACTGCTCTGCGAACAGGACCCTGAGTGAATTGGCGACAGTGACCCCATGACCAGCTACAGGTACCCCACCTAAACACCATTTCTTTGCATTTTTTTTTTTGAATTGAAATTTTAAATGAAATACGTTAATTTAGTATGTATTTTTTTTATTTTTGGGTGCTGTCATAATAGTGGTTTACAATTCCTGAGAGGAACAAATTTTAGCTGAAATCACATATTTTTAGAAAATATAATGATTTAAGCCTTAAAATGTTCCATTTTAAGGATTCCAATTGAAGAGGGTTTGATCAAATCACCTTAGATCAAACCCCCTTGGATAGAACCTCGCTAGTTTTAAACCATACCTATAAATGTGTCTCCTTTACACCTATCAAAATCTGATTAAAAATCACTTTTGATTTAGATTTTGGGGATCAAAATGAATTCATTTTAAAATTTATTTCAAATGATTATGGTATTCCTTAGAACAAGCTATCCAATGAATATAATTTTAATATGTTTTGGTTTTGTTATGTATTTGTTTTTAAGTTTTATTAAACATAGGTTTTTCATCGAAAATAAATTTCTCTGTTTTCACATGTGGAAAAATAGAAGATTATAAAAAAAAAATTGAAAAATATGAGTGCACTAGATATTGAAGTCCTTGATCCAACAAAAAAAATAAATAAAATTTTGACATATACAAAAGAAGTTACGTGTTATACAGTCGCGATGTGTCTGAATTGTAATTTGTTTTACTTTGAAACTTGATTAAGGAAAAAAATTCAATAAAAAACTATCTAACCAAGTGGAAGCACTAATATCAGAGTTAAAAATATAAATTTGAAAGAATTAGAATTTTCTCCTTCATGGAAAAAAAGTTATGCGTTATACGGTGTGCGTCATTTTTTAAAAATGTTGTTTTCTAAAAAAAATCTATTTTTGTGGGAGATTGAAAAAGAAGTGCAATTTGATTCCAAAAATTTTGAAAAAAATATTTTTAGAATCTACAGACAAAATTTGATGAGACTCTAGTTTGCACCATCTTCAAATTCCTCACAGTTTAGTCGCTATAGGTGCCCGAATGTGAAGATTTAGTTAAAAATAATATTTTTAGTGTCCAGTTTGGCCAAAAATTGTAAACCACTATTATGGGATCACCCTTTTTGTCACGTTTTAATCATTTTTTTAATTGTTATAGTAGAATTCAATAATTGTAAAAATAGACAAAAACTTGCAATGAAACTTAAATGTTTTTTGATAAAAATGAAAAAAAAACATTGAATTGTGTTTTAGAAACAAAATTTAACTTTTAAATCTTAAATTGTTCGATTAAACCCAAAAAAAATTGATTTTGAAAACCCTAATTGAAACAAAACAAAAAAAATTGCATTTCAAAACCCTAGAAATCGAAATGAAATAAAAACATCGCATTTACAAATCCAAATCGAGCTTTTTGAAACCCTGAATTCAAATCAAACAAAAAAAATTGAATTTGAAAACCCTAGTTTGAATTGAAACGAAAAAATTTCATTAAAAACCCTAATTGTTTAAAACTGAAACCCTAAATTGAATTGGAACAAAAAAAATTGTTAAAACCCTAAATTTGAATCGAACAAAAAATCATTCACATTGCTTAAATGTTTTAAATTTTATTTGCTTTGTATGGAAAAAATGATATATATTAAACTTTAGTTTCAATTTTAAATTATAATTAGATTAGAAATCAATATGTTAAAGAATGGTTAAAATTCATAAAGTTTATCTTGATGTTTGTTTGCAAATTTAGTTAACAAATTCGTAAATCTAAAAACATGTACAATCGATTCCAATTGACACTAACTTGCAACTCTAAATTATGCCAAGGGCCACCCAAACTTCACCCTAAGTTTGCTAAACCCTAGACCCTAAACTGTAAAATCTAAACCCATAACACTAAAGCATTTGAAATTTATGAACCCTAGACCCTAATCTTTCATTGGACATACCTAAAATTATGTAGGTTCAATGTCAAGAATGGGTCTATTTGGTAGATTTATGAAAACTATTTTAAATATCTAGAATGCCATAAAAGTATAATTATAGCAATTCCAATTGGAAACACTTGGGTACATATATATCATATGAAATTTAAATCTAGGAAGGTGTCTATCATATAGGCGAGTTGATAATACATGGAAAGAGGTTTGTATGTGAATATATGTATTAAGAAAAACATAGCACATGACCTCTATAGGATTTTTAAGATGTGATCCTAGATAATAATCCACCCATCCTCAATCATAATGGATTATTTAGCAATTAAGAGAGATTCAATTTAACCATAAAATTACCTATATTTTGATACTATATAGATTTATGTGGAAGGATAGAAATGCATCAATATGCTTTGTGCCATATTTTATGAATATTAATATTTAAGAAAAATCTAGATAAGATTGACCTAAGTAGATGATTTATGTAAGGGATTTTTAGTGAACAAGTGACACACCATGGAGATTGGGATGGTATTTAAATTCGTATTTATAAATATAGTGTACCCCCTTTAAATTTGTATTTGGTTTTTATAATGAGTTGAAATTATCAATGTGTTACATAAAAGAAATTTGTGCTTAGATATATTTAAATTAGATAATAAAGATATAGTTATATAAAATAGGGAATCCAACATGAGGAATAAACCTTTAATGTGCCATTGTGTGCATCTAATTTATGCCAATGATTTAGTAAGAGTGATCGTCTAAGAGGATGAAATAAGCCTTGAAAAATTGTAAGATCTAACACTATTTTAATGTAGTTTTATATGTGTGTACATGTCCACTATGTTTTTTTGAGTTTATGTTAAAATGTAAGATAAGGAGGATTGGTGGATATATTTGAAATCTAAAGAAAAAACAAAAATGATGTGAATATATAGATATATATTTTTAAAATGATTCTTTAACTTATCTATATTAAACATTGTATATTATCTCTATATTACTATCATGGCTTGATTTTCATTATGTCTACTAAATGTTGCTATATTTATTCATTGTTGTAATTAAATTATAGGGCTCAATGTGTAATCTATTTTACATCAAATTTTATAGTAGACTTATAATCCTAGAATGTTTGTAAATTTAATAGCTAACAAATAACTTGATAGGTGCAACTAAAAACCAAAAAGTGTGGTTTGATTTATCTCCATTAGGCTGCAAAGCTAAAAAATCTACTAGGTTTATCCCTATTAGGTTGAAAACCCAAAAGTGTAGCTTAATAAGTACAAGTGGTGAAAACTCACAAAAGCACTAGAAACTAATCTTTGCAAAACTACCCTTGACATATCAAAAAAAGCCAAAGGTCACCATATGTCATACCTGTATAGGTTGTATAGTTATATTAGATACCTTATAGTATCTCCTATTGGTTAAATATGTTTGAAGATGACATTAGCGACACATCCCTACATTTATATGAGATATATTATTAACATGTTGTGTTACACATATGCTAAGATACTCAAATATGGATAAGGAGAACTAGGGAATATATATTAGAAGAGAAAGATATACTAAGCTATCCAATATTATATTTTTGTACTTAGTGTAGAAGAGAAATTCTAGACCAAGAATGCAAGTGCAAACTCAATACTCTACTTCTAATGAAAGGTAAATAAAATAATGAAAGATTAGAGAAGCATAATAGGTTCCATAACATTCTTTTATGGCTCTAAATGTATGTGTTGATGTTGCTCTTTGGTTCTCTAATGTGATAACATATAGATACAAATTTTATCATATGGAAACATTTGGGGATGTCATTATTTTATAGAGTTGAGGGGAAAGGAATGGAGGACTAGGTTTTTTTGGAATCGAGGACTAGAATTTCATGAGAGAATTTTTGAATTTGAATTTGAGAGGGAAGAGAGAATTAAATGTAGGTGGTTGGGTTGATGGAGGGCTTGTGTTGACTTGATTAGGTAGATGGGAATAATTGAATGCTAATTTGAATTTGGATTGAAGGTAGTTGGAAATGAATGGCTATGATTAGTCTAATTAATTTGATGGCTAGGATAGATTATTAATTTCATTTTAGATTTGATGAAGTGGAAGTAAGTTACATTAGTTTGAGTTTGGATTGGTGATTTGGAATTATTTTAATTTTAAGCTATGGATGTGACATGATTATCCCCTTAATGGTTGATTAAAAGTTAGGATTTGGGGATTTTAGCTAATTAAATAATAAACTCTAAAGTCTAAACCGTAAACCCTAAAGCCATCATTTTTTCTTAGGCTCTTAATGAAATTTGGTTGTCTTAGGCAACTCCACCAAATTTCATTACCTTATGCCATGTAATTGTTTCCTAGGATCTTGCAGCATGTAGATCCCCTTAAGCTATCCTATTACCTTAAACCTAAACTCTAAAGTCACAAACCCAAACCCTAAAGCCATCATTTTTTCTTGAAGTTGTTAATGAAATTTGGTTGCCAGGCAACTTACCTCATTGAGCCATGCCATTTCTCCTAGGACCTCACTAGGCTGTAAATCCCCTAAGCCATCTGTCACCCTGTCATTAATTCAATTTTCTTAAGGGGTTCCAATATGACATTTCTTAAGGGGATCAAAGAAGTTCTTAAATTTGGTGATCAAAGTTGCCCAAGGCCCAACCAGTTTAACAATATAAGATCCCAAGATTATCTGATATCATAGTTAATTGTATTTTAATTTATAATAGTTTATAAATTAAAACAATGATCAAATAGTTATGAATTTATAAATTTGGTGAACGATGGATATTTTGTGTGATGAATTTATAAATTTGGTTCCAAATGGATATTTTTAGTGACATGAATTTATGATTTTGGTTCTATATGGATATTTTTAGTGACATGTGGATTTGTGAAGTTGGTGGAATTTATGAACTTATAATGAATAGTATATAATAGTATATATTCTATGACTATCTACTAGATCATGATTTCTCCTGCTGAAAAATTGTGTGTGTTAAAGACATAAAATGAGATTTTGTGAATGTTTCAAGTTTATTATTTAGTATGTATGTGGATGTATTAAAAATTTGCATAATGTTCTTAAATTTTGAAATTTGTATATGTATGTATGTATAGTTTAGTTTAATGATTTGTACGCATGCAAATTATGCATCGTATTTTTTATGTTAAATGTACATGTACATACATTTAATTTTTAATTTTGTATGGACATGCTCTTGGTTGAACAATCAATGTATATGTATGTGCATTTCAATTAAATATATGAGCTTAATATATATGTTGCTCATCCTATTTCAATTAAATATATGATCTTAATTTTTGTATGCATGGACTATTTTGTATGATTTAAAATGTGATTGCACACCCATATCAAGCATATATCATGGATGAGATTTTAACGTGATGATATTATCAATCCACCACAGGCGCGGCCAGGATCCACCCCTCCCCCTCCACCTCCCACCTCCACCTCCCCTCCCCTCATATGCCACCTCCGGCACCTATGGCATCACAGTGGGGCTCACTTGAGGAAACGAATAAATGATCCAAGTGCATCCTTACAGACACAAATCAATGCTATGCAGATTCAAGCATTGATTGCTCCACATGTGAGGCGTTTTGCATCTGTAATGCAAAACATTGTTGATTCCATTAGGATGATCGATTCTGATCTTGATAGGCATCGACGAGAGAGAGAACAAATGAGACAATTTTATTCTGATGGTCTCTCTTATAAACAAATATTAGACCTTAAAATAACAAAAGCCCATCTAGCCCCTACTTTCTTGACCCTGTTACCCGACAACCCATTCCACCCAACTTGGAAATCTAGAATATCCATGTGAGGTGGGTGCATGCATGTCATGAGATGATTGCACATTTTTTGGGATCGATGGTATATGGTTTTTGATAGTCCCCCACATGCTAATTGGGAGTTCCCATTGTATTTTTTGAGAAAACTGTATGTAGAGTTTGTTTTGGGGCAAAAGCCCAATTATTTTGATTTTAGATCATTTCAGGGTGTTGGTGGCAGCATGCCACAAGAGAGATTAGGGGCAAGGGTTGATCCCTGATGCCCCATGCATGCACAACCCCTTGTTACTCCTGGTCCTCCCATTCCTGCACCTGTACATCATCAAGCTTTGGTCTCAACATTAGGTTCCCTTAGTACACTCATAGGAGACCTTGATCAGCACGCTTTTGCGATAGCGAGTGGGGAGCATAGAGACGATGATGATGATGGAGGAGTTTTTTATGGAGCTAGTCCGAGTACTGCTCTAGGAGTGTCGAGACCCGTCCCCCATATATGTACTAGTTGTCATCAACTGTGTTATGGACCTGATCAGGCTACACCTAGTTCAGGTGGACGGGGAGATTCTGGTGGTTCATCTGGTCGCATCAGTTCATTTGTAGAGTTCCTCGTAGCAGAACATCACCCTGAGGACACTCTGACATAGGTATAAATATGCATCTAGATATGCGAACTCATTTTATAATATTTTTATGGTTGTATATATCAAAGAAAAGTTGCAATACATTTTAACAATTAATTTTTGGTGTCTGATGACACTTCGATGCAAGGGCAATCATCGTACCACAGTACCTCTCTCGACACAGTCATACTTAGCAGCCCTTATGGGGTATTTTGATTTCAATTTTTAAAATTATATATGAAATCATAAATTATTTAACTTGAGTTTTAAATTTATAATTGAATCACATATATGTTTCAAATATTCATGTTGGTTTAGGTGAGTCAATCGACATCCACGTTGATTCCTCTTGAGATATTGTCAAGCACTCCTCCACTATCGAGCGACATAGATCATGGGCAGGTACATTCATATTGTAAATTTGTTTAAATTTTATATTAGTATAGTTACAATTTTATGAGTTTTGAATTCACTAGATATACGAAACGCATGCATGTACACTTGTAAATATTATAAGCATTAAATGTCTGTGTACATGTATGTCTAGGTTGATACCACAATAAGAATGGGAATTAGGAAAACATTTGATGTTGCAATTACTCGTGAGGCCACTGATTTCCAGGTTGTTTACAAAACTTTCTACAAAAAATGTGCAAACTTGAATATATATGTATATATTAACCTAATTGAATTGTACATGCTTTAATTTTGATCTTGTATGACTTTGTTGGTGCAACTTTCAGCCCTAACCCAGACATAGTTACACCACCAGGAGGACATGTAGAGCAGGCCTCAGATGAAATGGTAATTTTATTTTTTTATATTTAAAGTGAATTATAAATTTTAAATTGAATATATACATATTAATATGATATTTTCACATATTCTTTTTTTCTTTTATAGCATGGACACATCCTGTAGTTGAGCATGTCTGAGACAAGTCTGAAGAGCACAGTGCACAACCTCGAGAATACGATTATGTAATTAAAATATGATAAATTAAGATTAAATTGAATAAAAAATAATAATTGTAGAGTTGTACATCTATTTGAATTTCTTTAATATGCTTGTTTATGTAGGCGGAAGTTTAGAGAATTTAGAGGTTTCTTCAGGCGCACCAGAGCATCCAGATGTAGATATGGTGGTAATTTAATTTTATGATGGATTATAAATGAAATTGTCATTAAATCATTTTTTATTGTCTTACATCTAATTTTATCTTTCTCTTATGTACAGAGTGTTTCAGGTCATCCACATAGTCTGCATGGTGTGAAGAGGTCTCTTGATTATAGAGACAGTACATGACCTACAAACATGTGATTTTATATGTTTTATATTTCTTGTTTATCATGTACTCTGTTGGACTTTATTTCATGTGTGCTTAATATATTGGTTTCATACACTTAATATGTTACATAAATTATGGACTTTATTATTGTTTGAAATTTTAATTTATGCATGTACATTTATGCATTTATGTTCATAGTCAAGACATTAATACTTGGACATTAATGTGAAGTTCTGAAGACTTCATAATTGTAGAATAATTTTAGGTTTGTCTTGCTTTTCAATGAACAAAGTGTAAACTCTAATGTATTAATTTTTAATTTTATGAGAGAAATTTATGTGGATTTACCTACTTATTTAGTTCTATAAATTGGATTTTTACCTCATTGTTGGGTGCACTTGGAATTCCTATACCTTGTGAATATCATGGATATCACCATTTTTGTTGTTGTTTTCCATAACTAGATTGACAAATAAAGTCATTGCTCTAAAAGTCTTAAGCAAATAAAATTCTTTATATAGTGAAAAAATCTAACAAAGGTATTGATATAATTAAGCTAATGTACATATTTATAAAAATGGCACCATTAGTTTCTCACTAGTAATGGAAAAAGTGTTCCTACTAAAATTAAGGAAAAAGGTAATCATTAGAAAAAATACTGTTATGAGATATTATTATGTAAAGCGTTGTAACCATTAGGTGATGAATACGTAGTGTACACACATGATAAATTTTAAAAATCATGAATATGGAGCTCAATCCAAAGGAAAATTAATTTCATCATTGTTTCCCCATTTAGAATATCATGATTGTGTGTTGTGTATGAAAAATGAATAAAAGTCTTGCCTCCATGTGTCAATAACAAGAAAAAAAATAGAATATCACATAAATTATGATAACATAAGAATGTGTATATGTAAAACAATTGTAACCATTGGGTGATGAATACGTAGTGTACACACATGATAAATTTTAAAAATGATGAATATGGAGCTCAATCCAAAGGAAAATTAATTTCATCATTGTTTCCCCCATTTAGAATATCATGATTGTGTGTAGTGTATGAAAAATGAATAGAAGTCTTGCCTCCATGTGTCAATAACAAGAAAAAAATAGAATATCACATAAATTATGTACATAAGAAATAGAAATATGACCCACAAAATTTTCTCTGTGAATTAAGGTTAGGGTTATAAGATAAAACTTTGGGTAAAGGTTAGGATTAGGACACAACTAGAGTTAGGGTTAGGTTTCAATTAGGGTCAGATACAACAAGGCTTAGGGATAGGATTAATTTTAGGATAGGGTAAGGGTTCATCTAACACTAATTTATAAGTTGTCAAAACAAATAATGACGTCTTAAGGGGGTGTCTAAAGGGGTCATAATAGAACATATGTTAATTAAGGGGCGTCTAAAGGGGTCATAATAGAATGTCTTAAAGGGATGTCTAAAGGGGTCATAATAGAATGTGTTAATTAAGGGGATGTCTTAAGGGGTCTTAAGGGGATGTCTAAAGGGGTCATAATAGAACATGTTAATTAAGGGGATGTCTAAAAGGGTCATAATAGAATGTATTAAGGGGATGTCTTAAGGGGTTATAATATGTCTTAAGGGGATGTCTAAAGGGGTCATAATAGAATGTGTTAATTAAGGGGATGTCTTAAGGGGATGTCTAAAGGGGTCATAATGGCAGAACATGTTATGTAAGGGGCGTCTAAATGGAGTCATAATAGAATCTTAAGGGGATGTCTTAAGGGGTTAGAATATGTCTTAAGGGAGTTAATAAAGGGGTCATAATAGAGCGTGTGTAATTAAGGGGGATGTCTTAAGAGGGGTCTTAAGGGGATGTCTAAAGAGGTCATAATAGAACATGTTATTTAAGGGGCGTCTAAATGGGTCATAATGTCCTAGAATGTCTTAAGGGGATGTCTTAAAAGGGGTTAGAATATGTCTTAAGGGGATGTCTAAAAGGAGGTCATAATAGAGCATGGCCCATTAAAGGGGATGTCTTAAAGGGTCTTAGGGGATGTCTAAAGGTCATAATAGAACATGTTATTTAAGGGGACGTCTAAATGGGTCATAATAGAACGTCTTAAGGGGATGTCTTAAGGGGTTAGAATATGTATTAAGGGGATGTCTAAAGGGGTCATAATAGAACGTGTTAATTAAGGGGATGTCTTAAAGGGTCTTAAGGGGAGGTCTAAAGGTCATAATATAACATGTTAATTAAGGGGATGTCCTAAAAGGGTCATAATAGAGATGTCTTAAGGGGATGTCTTAAGGGTTATAATATGTCTTAAGGGGATATCTAAAGGGGTCATAATAGAACGTGTTAATTAAGGGGGTGTCTTAAGGGGTCTTAAGGGGATGTCTAAAGGGGTCATAATAGAACGTGTTAATTAAGGGGATGTCTTAAGGGGTCTTAAGGGGATGTCTAAAGGGGTCATAATAGAACATGTTAATTAAGGGGATGTCTAAAAGGGTCATAATAGAACAATAATGTATGCATGATATTTAGTGATTATACAATTAGACATAAAGTTTCAAAGTAGAAAAACATGCACATTTAACAAAAAAAATATATAGAATATATATTTGATACATAGAAGTACATAGAGTATGTTTAATTCTGTAAGTATGTATATACATATATGTCATCTCAAAACAATGTTTACAAAATTTAGATATGCCATCTCAAGAACATCTCAAACTTGTGCCTAGAATGTAGTAGGTCTTCACACCACTTGATATCAAAAAGGTACAAGCAATATCAATGAAATCATCAAAACATACATATTTTAATTTATATAAAACTATCTATATGTACATAACTCAAGTACCTGCATTTAAAAGTATTCGAGGTTGAATGCAAGCATCCTCTCCTTTTTGTTTCAAAGTATGAGATCAATGCAATGATGGCTTTAGGATACAAAAATGACAATAAATCAATTTTAACTATTTATGTCCAAGCAATATCAATATGTAATCAGAACATGTATTTAAATATAGTTTAACTAATAATTACCTATTTTTACCAAGTATTCCATGTTGTCTAGATTAGTTGCATGGGACTAGATCACATACAATGATTATGCCTTAGGATATATAAAGAACAATTTAAATCAATTTCAACTATATACACTTGACCAATGTAAAACATGCCATTGTGTATTTAAAGGACAAAATAAAACCAAAACTATATTTACCTGTATTTACTTAGTTCATTGTACCATCTGCATCCTCTCTTTTTTGCAATGCATCTATGATTTCCTCATGCTCTTCCATAGAAATTGACCATAGTAATTTTTTTAAAGGTCTTCCACGATAGCGCTCTAGATTTATATTTGTTGCCACCACCAAATGTGAATAATGCATAATCTTTTTATGTGTTTCATAGTCTTCGAATGCAGGTAGACCATTCTTTCTTCTCAAGTATTTTCGTAGCCAAGTGCCAACAACCACCACCGATCCTATTGGAAAACATGTTCAAAAACCACCATCAAATAGCTTCTCAAAATTTACTTAAGGGGATCAAAGACTTGTTCTAAAAAATTGCTTAAGGGGATCTAAAACTTGTTATCAAAATTTGCTTAAGGAGATGTCTTAAGGGGATCACCCATTACTGTTCAGATAATGAGAAGCCATCATCATCTTCTACCGAGGTGTTAACAACTTATGTTTAGTTTCCACACAGCAGGCCAATAATATTTTGTTTGCTCTTCATTCCCCTCGAGGGTGCAATAGCGCATACACATGTCCTACCAACAAAATTGATTTAATAGCATGCATATCCATATAACTAATTTAGTATTAAAAATAACTTAATAAAGCAAAATAAAATAAATTAAATTAAATTAAAATTACCTTCTTGTACAAGGTCTGAAACCACGATCCTTAATCTTGAGGATGCAAACAATTGATCATTTTCTTCAATAGTTATTTCATATTGATTATGTGCTTCTACAGGTGTCAACGATCTTTGCTGCCACTGTTCAACCCATTCTGTATTTTCACAAGCTTCCCAATTTCTTGAGATACAAAAATGGCAAAAACATGCAAGCTCCCTTGTCCAAATAGTCCATGTGCTTGCTGTCACACTCCTAAATGAATGCCATTTAGTAGATCCACTAATTGTCTCACAATCAACTCTAGATACAATGTTTTCTTCTTCCACCAACCAAAGAATCGATGAACTATAGAGTAATCACTCAAACCAGGTGCAGATAATCTTCTATTACACCAATCCACAATCTCATGTGCATTTTTAAATTTTATTGAATCCTCAAATTTTAATTGTTCTCTAGCAAGAATTCTTTTGACACACGCACCAGCTCCATCATGTTCTCCTTTACCATGCCCAGCTTCAAAAAACTCCATATATGCTGGACATTAAGTTCCTTGTGAACCCTCCTCAACCAATAGAACATTCTAGCATTTTTGAACTGCCTTGTACAATTATCTGACCATATGAGGTGTTCTTTCATATGGATTCCTCTTTCTTTAGAGATTTCTATAAAATATACTTTAAAATATTGAACAAACTCTGATGAATGTAACCGATTATCACTCAAATAAAAATGATACTCCCTCAAAACTTTTCTATCATCCTTAGTGATATCATCTGCATGTCTATAAACAATATGGACAAACATAGCTACTTGCACAAAATTATAATATTGAGATTGAATTTCCTCTTGCGGAGCGAGAGTATAATTCTCCGCAAAATCAACCACTGAAAGTATAGTACCAATTGGAAATGTGTTTCTACATGTGTGAAATTGGCCATCAAGCCATCGAGCATGTTCAGAGTGCATAACATATTTTGGTACAATTTTATTATTAAATTCACTCATAAGTGCATGCACACTAACTTTTTCTGTAACTAAATCACAACGCTTTCCTATTTTTCCATCTTTTAAAGAATAGTGAACATTCCTAAATCTTTTTGATGTCTACTTGTTATTGTCCGAAATCATGATCCAACACTTTCATTACAAAACCAATTTCTTAAAATGAAAGATTTCCATGATTAATACATTGTCGAGAAATATAAGAACTTAGTCAAAATAATCTATCATTAGATTTTCACAAAACAAACTTTGAAATAAACTCTCTTATTGATTAGAATTGGCATATCAATACCACAATCACCGTATAATTATGTTAGAATTCACAGGTACAATGTATATATCGAAAAAGAAACATCCATAAAAATAATGAAATTGAACATGTATTTTACAACAACAAGATGTTAGATTTGTATTAATTTTTTACATACCAAGGTTTACATTTTCAAAGACCTTTGACTTATTTTAATATTACCCGGGATAACCTTTGAATGGCTACAAAATTTTCTATAAAAATTAGGTTTTTGTTGTATCTAATAGGTGTTTTGGGTGAGGATCATGGACTTTGGACCCCACCCTTAATTTTAAAACATCTCTAGCATTAGATGAAACCCTAGTATTATCATGCCAAAATTTTTTGATCAAAGATTTAATTTCAACACTCAATTTTATATCAGACCTCGGTAGTCGTCCACTGAAACTCCAACATTGATTGATAGGATAATTTTCTATACTTTCTCTTCTTTTTGTTGCTCTTAGTAATGTTTTAGGATGCATTTTTAAAACTTCATTAATATTGCTTACCATTCTTTTATTCAAAGTTGTTTTATTGACTATAGCAGTAGTTATAGCTCTTCTTGTTGCGTTTTTATCTTTAGATCGATTATTTTTTCCAATAGATTGAATGGCACTAGCAACAGTAGACATAGCATGTTTTAATGATTGATCTTTTCTTTTTGGTTTAACATAAAAGCCTAACCTTTTCATTACTTTCCTAATTTTTTGCATTCTCATCAGTGCATTAGTTGACAGAGTAATATTTTTCTGATAAAAGAATTGGTGTATATTCTATTAATGTGTTCTTATTTGCCTCCAAGAAATTTGGTCGGCAAGATTATCTAAAACACCACTTCCAATTTTAAAAAAAAGAAGTATTTTCATTAAATTCAACATCACATTCAAATTTTCATCTTCATTTTCATCAACAAAAGCAGGTTTTCATTTTCATCAAAAATATAGGTTTTGTTTTTCATTTTTCAAGAAATGATCATTTGATTTTCATTTGCAACAAAAGATTTTTCTTTTTTTTTTTTAACAAATTCTATAAAAGTTTCATTTCTTTGAATATAGTCAATGTCAACATCATTATATCTAGCTTCTTGTAAATCTTCTACAAACAAATTTACCATGTCACTAACATGTGGATTTGAAGGCGTACCTGGATTTGTGTATATTGAAACATTCTCCATAGCATTCAAAGAGGGATTTGAAGACATAGTAGGACTTGTTTGTATAATCATATTCTTCTCCAAATTGACTCCTTGCAAATTAGCTTCATCTACAACTATGGTATCTTCAATCTTTTCATCTTCAATAGTTGTTGAATTGGTTGCTCCACCATCGTTCATTGATTTTATTATCATTCTTCTTTCTCTTTGTCTTTGTCTCTCATTTTCTTTATTTGCTTCAACTTCTTGAGGATTCAATGTCTTTCTTCTCTTATCACGAAATTTATCTCCCATAATTATAAAATTCTCAAGCACAAATGAATGTTAATAGTGAAATACTTCAAAATATTGAATCCAAATTGGAAGTTGAATACCTATTACGGCAAAATTATTCCTCTTGTGTTCCTCAAAATAAATAGAAAACTACCACAATTCCACTTTAAAATTGTTTTCTTTATGGCTTCCTTTGAAAAATTCAATCCATATTGCAAATTTCACTTCAAAAATGGTGTAGATGATGCTCCCTTTGATAAAATCAACCAAAATCAAATTGACCACCTATAAATACAATAACTTATGAAAAATAATTGATTTTTAGTGCTCTCGGCCGTACATGTGAAGTTGCAGACTTGACAGTAATTGTGCACAGTGTTTTTAAATAATATAAACGGGATCCGTCTATAAAACATGATCTTGTTTATAATAAAAGCGGGATCTGATTACCAAAGCGGGATCCGTTTACTAATAAGCCAGGATCCACTCAATAGTGAGATCCGTTCACTAAAATCCAATCTGCGCGAGCGTTGTAAAAGGCAGCGAGACCCGTCTTCAAAGCGGGATCCGTTACCGCTACTGCTTGATCGAAATAAGCGGGATCCCGATTATGACACGGGATCCCATTTATTAGAAAACGGGATCCCGTGTCATAATCGGGATCCCGTTTTTTTAAATTTGAATTTTGTTTTGCATCGTGGGTGGGTTTTTGCCAAGGTTTTCAGTTCGGGAAAAGCTTTGGAAGTCCGAACCTAAGCCTTCAACCTAGTTTGACCTACAAATTGAAGGCCCTAACAATGTCAAAGAAAAATATCGACTTTGGACATATCGCTGATGACCTTTTTTCAAAAATTTTCTAACAAAATGAAAACCCATTTTAGATCAAACAATGTAGATTCTAAATATGTAATTTTTTTTGCAATTGAATTATTTTTTGTATTTTTCAATTAATTTCTAATAAAATTGGTCCATAAACTTTAAATATCAGAGTTTTTTACTATTTGAATAACTTTTGATCAACATAACATTTTGACAAACGGATTGCACGAGAGAAAAATTCAGACAATTATTTTCAATTTGAAAAAAATAAAATAAAAAAATGATAAGTTTAGGTCATCTTATGCATTCGTACATGATGATTTTTCAAAACAACAAATCTGCCTAATAAAAAATTAACAAAAAAAAAATATTCAATAAAAAATTACAAAAAAATATCAAGAGCAAGGTTTAGTGAGTCATAAAACTTTTCCCAGAAGGATTTAGGAAAATATGATAATTTAAGTCAAAATATGGATGTCGTACACGTGCATGGTATGGTACAAAAAAATGACTTTTAAACAGTGGTTTTTTGAAATGCCTATTGAAACTCAATTTGTACAATCTAGGTATTGAAATAAATTACATATTTGGAAACTAGACTCCGAGCAGTACATTTTATGATTAGTGACTTTTTTAAAGATTTCATGTCTAAGTGCTTCAAATTTTAAGGTCAAATGTGTCAAATACTGAAAATTAAGGAAAACACTTCCACTTTTTGGCCAAAAAGTGGACTCAACTTCTTGCACACACCCCAAAGAAGCAAGAGACTCAAGAAAATATGAAAGCTCCGTATATTCTCTAGAAAATTACAATGAGGGTTGAGTTCTTATAGGAGCAAAGCCCTAAATGAGAAAGCAGTCATATCATGGCAAGCATGTCAACATCACATGCGATATGACATAATGATCTACTGTTATCTCAACTAATAAAGCAATCCTAAGTTTAGCTTAATTGCAGGAGAATAAACTAGACTAATAATAAATTAAATATTAATTAATTAATAGCTAATGTATGATAACTCTAACACTCTAGAGAATTAAAAAAGAAATTGCCTTTGCTACACTAAAAAGGGTAAACAATCTACATAAATCATCTTAGGAATCTTGAAGCTTGTTTTCCAACTTTGTACATAAATTTCTAGGGTTCAACCTTGGAGAATTTCTCTTAATGTTAAAAAAATCCCTTCCAAGGTATAAATATCATCAATATTTAGGTCAACAAAAACCACAAAGTACGTAGAAAAATTAGGTGAGCAACACAGTAGAACTATACATTGTGCAAAGTTAAGTATGAGTATGGTGGAAAAAACCATGATGATAAGCTTGACCCTAATCTCCAAACTCAACCCCTAATAGAGTAGATGTTTCTAAGCAAAAAATTCCAACCAATTAACTAAAAGTGATGATAAATACTTTGAGTTCTATGATATGTAGATTCAATGTTTGCACCAAAATTATCTACCATTAAAACTAGAGCTAAGAGCTATTATTAGTCTTTGCATTTACTTTCCTAAAATAATTATTAAAATCATCAAATTTATAAGTCCTTGAAAGAAAGCAAGGGTATAAAATATGATTTCTAGACTAATCTATGAGAGAAGGTATGTGATAAATCTAATTTGATCATTCAACAAAAAATAAATATCGCTATACCATAATATAGTGATTTACTGTTAGGAATGTTAGAGTGAATAATTTATCTAGTAATTATACTTAAGTGTACTTAGGTTTATGAGGTTAGACAACATCTTGTCTAACTAAATGTGCAACCTTTTAAACCTCTAGAGGTTACCAAGTTATTTGGTAAACCTCATGTACTACCTTTTTGAGGTTGGGAGACTTTCCATCTCATCTCAAACATCACTAAACACTTTCATCAAGGTTGATTATTTGGTCAATAGGTTGTTGGTTTGCACATTCCTAGTGATCCTAAGGTTGAAACCTATAAGACACTTTTCTACTCTTTTGCGCCACTTCATGGGGCACTTGTCAGTCCACCTTCCTTGCCTATATATGCAAGGCTTTGTACTCCTTGTATTTTGGGTTATCTAAATACAATAGTTGCATTGTTCACTTGCTTTCCTAATATGCAATGCTTTATACTCATTGTAATTTGAATCATCTAAATATAATAGTTGCATTGTTCATTTCTCTTGTTTTTCATCTCCTAGATTTTCCTCTGCCAACAACCTCTAAGCACCATAATATCTACATTTCAAATGTGCTCACGCCTTATTAGGCACTAGAATATGTTGAGGTTGTTCTACCACATTATTTCTCATGCTGTGACATCTAAGTTGGTGGGGGATTCCATGACAAGTTTGAAAATTTTCCAACAACAGGCTACAAATTTTCCAAGAGGCCATGGCATCTATTTGCATACAAGTTCATTAGTATGCAAATTCAATTACCACACCATTTTATGTTGTTCTAGTAAAGGTGCTGCAATTGCTCAGGGCCTCATTGAACCACCCCATATTCAGGTAAATTGAATCCATGTCAAAATTTGGCATGGAGATCAATGATTAGGCAGGAATATTTTTCCCAACCAAGCGTGAAGTTTTGCAAAGGCAGGCGTGAAGATCTCTATGACTCTTACATGCATGCCCATTGAATTGGTTAAACCTTCCCCCCTCTCACTCTAACTTTTTCCTTTGATGGTTTATTATTTGCATTTGTTTTCTCAAATCGAGTGCTTAGTCAAACACTAAATAGTAGATTGCTAAATAACCATCAATTTACATCAAAATTTTGTTAAAAGGGAGATATTTTCACTTTTTGTCATAGTTAAAAATTTGTAAAAGAGAAGTGAATTTTTTAATTTTTCAATGAATTTGGCAAATGGAAAACGTTTATAGGGGGAGGTGCATTTTTTTACCTTAGTTAAAAATTTGTAAAAGAGGAGTCAATTTTTTCTTTTGTACTGAATTTGACAAAGAGGGTCGTTCTTTGAATAAGGGGGTTTCATTTTATGTTTTTTCCTTTTTTGAGGTTTGAAAGGCATATGTATTTTTAATCCACCCCATGAAAAAAACTTCCAGTAAGAACTCATACTAGCAAATAAGTCTATAAATGCACTCATATAAAGTGCCAAAAAAATGAATGTGTGTTTCATATGGAGGGAATTTGATAAACTTGTAATTACACTAAATTATAAAGTGTAATGGGGTATTGTGTAGAGCCTTCATTTGACATCACAGTTGTGGATCCTTGTGATTTAACATCACAATAATGTCTCCTCATGATTCTCACCTCATACAAGTGCGCCTTGGAGCACACCCTTTCTCATTTTTTTGTACATATTTTGGACATACATCTTGTTCTACATTCCTTGCACACTCTTGATTTCAATTGGTCTACTTATTCTCTTACCATTAAGAGGGGAATATGATGTGTTATTACAATAAAAATTATAGACATTAATATATAGATAGTACATTATATAAAAAGAAATATTTAACAAAACAATCACTTACCACCTCTAAATGATCTCTCTTCCTACCCACAATGAGGACATGCCCATGTTGTGGCATTACAAAGCCTTATAACACCATCCAGATAGAAATTAAACTACAAACCAATAATCATTTGATTTTTCAATAATAAACAGCTAAAACAACGAATGCAATTTGAAATTTACTAATTTGGCTCATACCCTCATCAAAGGCATCGAGCTCTCTATTGCAATAATGGCATCGTGCTCCATTTCCTTATTAATATTAAGAGGAGTCTATGCTTGCATCATCTAAAATGAAAACAACATTATTCAATTAAAAAAACTAGAAGAGTGATGTATGTCATGGCTTATAATGTATGACATAATCAACAAAATTTTGAGTACTTATTGAACTATATATTGCTTCATAGAACAAAAATAATATGTGGTTACTGTAACATTATGTTTGTTGGGATATGTTACTGGATCCAAATCTATTTCAAATCTTTTTTTATGATCAAAACCCTTTATGAGCAACATGGTGAACAAGAGGTTGATAGAAGAGAGCAATATTGCCTAGAGAACTAACAAGACATGCACAAGAGCCATATTGGGAAGTTTCTAAGTTGGTAGGGAGAAGTTGGCAGAGGAAGAGGTTGTTATAAGGGCATCTTGCACAGTACGGGTCTCATGAATGACAAGGCAGGGTCGTAATAATAGGAAAAATGACTAAGCAATGTGATAGTTTGGAGAAATGAGGAGAAAGGATTGAGTATTTTATCCTCCTAACTAGACATAGTATCCTCATATCAATAAGATTCTTCATGAGTATCAATTGAATTCCAAGAGTTAGCATGTTTCATGAGGATAATTTCAAAGTAAATGATAGTCACAAGATGATAGTCCTAGGGGCAATCATATCATGCAAGTAAGGGAAAATATCGTGATTACATAAAGAAGTCACATGGCGAAACTTTGTTGATCTGAAGTGTGAAAAATTTTTGAAGTGGGGATAAGATTTGTTGAAATAATGTAAAGCATGATAGAGAGATGCATGGGAAAATGAAATAATGAGCACTATCAACTAAGAAAAAAATGATGTAGTGATAGTGAGCAATGAGGGGACTATGGTCCTAAGATCTTGATAACAATTCACACCTATAAAGACACTCCATGATTTTCATAAAACCTTAACATTCTATTCATATTCATGGGTGAATCACAAAGAAGAGATAGGTAAGAAATAGAGTGAGATATCTTCATTACAGTGGAGACTGTAATATTCACACCTATGGTTTTAATTTATTGATAATGAAATAAAATTCAATACAAACTAGTACTAATTTAACCAAAAAATATTCTAATCAAAATAATCCAATCCAAAATTTAAAAGTATTTGGTAAATGTTTTAAAAGTTTTACAAGATAGTATTAACACTATTAGGTCTAATATGAGCACAAAGATTTAGAAAACAGAAATTTTATTTGGATTCATTGACTGCCAACTAAAAACTGGTAATTTTATTTGGATTTATTCACTGCCAACTAAAAACCGGTAAAGTGATGTGATAGATGATTGTTAGTAACGGGAAAATAGCCAAAGCATCTTCACAATGGCTCCACATTTTATCTGTTGGTAAAAAAAAAAATTTAACAAGTGATTTAGTATGATATTGCTATCAGGATTCAACCGTGTAGTTTCGAGTCAAACTCATTGACCCATGTTTCATGAGTAGTGGTTCAACAAGAACCCATCTCTCATGATATCGAATGGTCCACAAGAAGTGATTTAGTATTCAATAATTTTTTCTCTGGTTCAATAACTTGTTCTCTCCAGTTTGTATTCTACGTTAACAAGGACAATAATAATGGTGACGTTAGCAAGGACGACAATAATGGCGACGTTAGCAAGTTGGCAATGGCGATCGATCTATGTTTTGTACTTGGCATTCTCGATTGTGAACTGCCCTTTTTTTTCTTTCAGATGAAATAACAAATTAGTGAAGTTTCCTCTAATCAAGTACATTTTCTCTATTTCATTATTTCAGGAAATGTTTTTGGAATCACGTTATTTGTAGCCCCTACGTAAGCCTCTTTTCTTATTTTATTTCTTGGCAATGCTTATCTAGATCTTTCTTTGGAGATGTTTTCTTTAGTGGGGTTTTTCTGGATCATTTCAATGGCATGTTATTGAAATGAAGAGGTGATCTACGTAGGAATACATTCATCTCTGTGGTGAGGAGGGGATCGACGGAGGAATACTAAGGCATTCCATACATGGCTACTCTGTCCAACTGTCTTGTTTACACATTGTATGGCCATCCATTAGTTACCTCTGATAACCTTTTCATCCCATCTCTTAATGGATGTGGTGTCGTTCTGGAGACTCTTTGTGTGTGTCTGTATTTGGCCTATGCTCCTTCAGAATTTCAGGTAAGATGGATCATTTAAACAAGTCAAAACTTAAAGTATTATTTAATTTAAAATATTTTTGTACCGAAAAAAAAAATCTAGAATGATAGAATTTATTTTATTTATTTTTAATATGACAGATAGAAATTTTGACTCTCTTCATTGGAGTTCTGGCTTCATTTGCCTTAACTGTTACAGTGTCTGTTTGGGGTTTTCATGGTACAGAACGGAAATTGTTTGTGGGGACCATCGAAGTAGCTGTCGCGGTCGCCATGTACGCTGCTCCCTTGTCTGTAATGGTGAGTAATAGATATGATATTTCTACAATTTATAAAATTAATTTCATGAGTAATTTTTTAATTGTAATCTAGACCATTAGTTGAACAGAAAGTAACAGAACATATTCTTGGACTGAAATTTAATCTATAAACACTATTAAGATGGAATAAAGTGGAGATTTCATGTCTTCTTGATGTGGTGACATGAAAACCAATCAGTTGGTGACCTTGTTGGCTTGCAAAAGGCAATCCATAGAGCGAACCTGGACAATGTCTTTTGGCTAATTCAAATCATCAAAAATGAATGCCTTTTGGACCATTCAAATTAGCTTAAAATGAAGTCTTTGTTGGAGATTATAATCCCAACTACCCAGCGTTGTATTGAAAATGAAAGTTTCTAGATTAACTCTGCCACCGACCATTCTAGAGAGTTCTCACCAACCTGGAAATTTGCATATGAACATCCTATTTTTCATTCTGGAAAGCTCCAAGCCCTCTATAAATAGAGGCAAATGTAATGTGGCTAATCACTCTCTCTAGCAGAGTCCAACTCCATGGAGCTGTTAGGAGAAGGTAGTTTGAATATAATAGTGTTTATTGTATGAGTTGCAGCTCAATAAATCAGTGTAATGTTTTAATGTTTCATTTTGTTTAATATAAATATATCTCTGTTCTGCTGCTCCCCTATTTTCTACATGTGGTATCAGAGCCTAGTGAGAACCGAGGGAGTCTTCCAGTTTGAAGATAGCAGGCCACTGCTTTTAAAAGAAAGACAAGTTACTATCAAAAGATTGGGAGCGCATGTTTCTGAAGTTGCAGAAGTATTTGAAGTCTGAGAGGATCGCTGCAAAAAAAGTGTGTATCGCCAAGCCGCAGCTGTGGAGAAACTACCAGTGCTGGATGTTGTTGGAGATCGTAGAAATTAAAGAGAGGAGGATCATTGTTTATGAGAGCAAGTTTGAAGACTTTGTCAAGGTGCTCATTTTAGCGCAGGCCAAAGGCTAAGTCAGAGTTGTTAAAAACAAAAGGAGGCCCATTGAAATCAAAGAGGAGTGACGCCAAGCAATCAAAAGATATAAGTTGCAGCATTTGAAGCTGCCGCAGTAGTTAAGCAGATGTTTGTTATGAAAATATAAGTAAAACCCTTAATGGATTAAGGAAGTAATATGATTGAATGCTATGAGTTTGTGAAAATATAAGTGAAGCCCTTAATGGATTAAGGAAGAAACATTGTTGAATGCCATAGCATTCTATTTTTGTATGAAAGTAATAGGCCAATGGAGCCCATTAAAACTAGGATCTCCGAGCGCTCGCGGAGTGACTCAATGGGAGGTGTTGATAAAACAAGTGAATCACACCTGAACCTACAATGGACTGGTAACCAAAAGGGTCAAATCTCATGGTTAGAGCATCCCAATTGCAACATGGAATTTCCTAGGTTCGATCGCTAGATCTAGAAGATTTTAGATGCCACAGTATTAGTGAAAAAGACAAAATGTAATGAGAATTTCTGGTAGTTGTGATTAGGGGGGAGTGTTGGAGATTATAATCCCAACCACCCAACATTGTATTTAAAATAGAAGTTTCTACATTGACTCTGCCACCGACCATTCTGGAGAGTTCTCACCAATAATTTGCATATGAACTTCCTGTTTTCTATTCTCGAAAGCTCTAAGCCCTGTATAAATAGAAGCAGATGTAATGTGGCTAATCACTCTCTCTAGCAGAGTCCAGCTCTATAGAGTTGTTAGGAGAAGGTAAACTGAATATGATAGTGTTTATTGTATGAGCTGTAGCTCAATAAATCAGTGCAATGTTTTAATGTTTCATTTTGTTTAATATAAATCTATCTCTGTTCTGTTGCTCCCCTATTTTCTAAAGTCTTCTGTTGGGAATGGAATAATTATTATTATACCTGCAGACTTATTCCATAAACCTCACAAAAACATATCCAAAAGACTCTGCAATAAATCTTGCAAACCATATAGTTACAAGAATCTCCAGAAATTTACTTAATGAGCAGTAACTAGTGATGAATTCTCTAAAAACTATTCCTATGGTTTCAACTGTTTATGGTTTTATTTTCAGATCATAATGATGTCCAAAAAATCATCCCTAATCGTCTATGTGCTCCTTTTTATTCACAGAAATCAGTAGTCCAGACAAGAAGTGTGGGGTATATGCCCTTCTCCCTTTCACTCTGTGGATTTCTATGCGCTTTCACTGGCTTTTCTATGGCATTTTGAGCAGAGGCAAATTTGTCGCGGTAAACTTCTTCATATTGAATTTTTCCAGAATATTTCTGATTTTATAAAAATGTTTCAATCAATTTTTTCCATCAAAATATACTGAATCAAAAATAATGATCCCAAATATTGATAATAAATATTTACAAAGAAGGAACAACTGAGATTTGAAGATAGCCAAATTAGTTTTAACAATTCAATAAAGTTTGACGAATATTTGTTACAATGTACCTTCCAAACGGATTAGGGGCATTGTTTGGTGTAGCACAAATTATAGTTTACTGTGTGTACAGAAACTCCAACTCCAGCTACAATTATTATGAAACAGCTCTGCTTCAATGAAATATTCCCGCACTAGCAGTTTATTTCGATATTTTAGCTGAGCAATCCTTGGTTTATTTTTTCTGTTTTTGATTGGAGTTTGGGTTAAGCAAGTTTTTACTTGCGAACTTTATTACAAACACGTGATTTGTGAACTCGTAGTTAAGGACTCAAAAAAAAATTGCCCTATTGAAAATTATATACATTTTAAATTTACATAAAGCATGTGGAAGAAACGGAGAGAATGTGATTGGTATGCCTAAATTCATTTAGGTATCTTAAGTAATAATTATTTTTTTTAAAGTTGTTTATATAATATAAAAATTTAATGTTGTAATGGTGAAATTTATATATGTATATTTATTTTGAGGAAATGTTTTTATAGATGTATATATTGATTAATGTCATAATCTTATGTAAAGTTGGATTCATTGTCATAATCTTATTCATTCGTATATAGGCATTAACCAAATCTTACTTTATCTTTATATGCACACACTTTTATGCATTCACCTGATTTTCACATTTATTGCATTCACTTATGCTTACTTCCATATATCTTTTAGCTACATGGATTTGATTGTTTATCCAAGCAATGCCATTTTTTGTGGTTGCAAAGTTGACCCTTTCATTTCTAAAATTCCACTAGCCTCCTTTGTTTTTCCACCATGAGCCAAGTTAATACACATTTTGCAAAATATAATGGTATGTGCTAGTATTTGAATATATTTAATTACATGAATATTTTTTCATCATCAAACATTTAAGCCTCTTCTCTCACTCTATGTTAGAATTGTGAAACAAGCACAAAACCATGAGCCACATGATCAAACAACAAACAAATACACCTTCCATGCATGAGATTTACAAACAATATATGCAATATACCTCAACAAAAAAAAGCTATGGAAGCAAAAGACTTAAGAAAATATGAAAGTTCAGATATTCTCCAGATAATTACAATGAGGGTTGAGTGCTTATAAGGGTAAAGCCCTAAATAAGAAAGGGATCAGATCATGATATGTGTCAACATCACATGAGATGTGACATAATGATCTAATATTAGCTCAACTAATAAATCAATTATAAGTTCAACTTAAGTGCATGAGAGTAAATTAGACTACTAATAAATTAAAGATTAATTAATTATTAGCTAATGCATGATAACTCTAACACCCTCCCTTAAGATGAGCTTTGGGAGTAGCGAAAAACCCTAAAAAATAATGCATGATGGGTTTCAGTAAACAAGGCCATGTAAGGTACCCATGTACAAACAAAAGATTTCTATAATGTGAAGAAATAGAGAAAACCTCATGGGAAAAACTCCACTCTAAAAAGAGATGAAAGCCAAGTGAAGGACTGAAGAAGCCTCCAAACAAGACAATGTTGTCCCAAAAGATAGGAACAAATGATGAACAAAAAGAACACCATTGGAGCATGAAGAAGCTGCAAACATTGTTAAAGAACGACTGTTGTAATTCCAAAATAAGATCCTCCAAAAATAGGAATGCAATAGTGTCCATATGGTAAATGATCCATATCACTAAAATGTAAGTAACCAACCGTTGATGTATGTTGCATCTGAAGGTACATAGGAACAAATACTATATACAAAGCTCACTCCAACATGAACCCAAGGAAGCATTAGCACCAACAGTAGAAAACCCTCCATAATGTTGAAACGGGGAGAGCCATAATAGAAACACTGAAACTATGTGAAACCAAGAAGTGTATGTAGGAGAAACACCCTACAAATAAAAGGGTATGCAAACTAATGCACAGATGCATGAGGCAAAAATCACTTAGATTCATTGTTATCATGGAAGGGATACTCACTTGAGAAAGGTGTGATGGAAAATAAAGGAAAACATCAACCTCCCCATGACACTTTATATCATAGTGCGAATACAATAGGCACAACAGGATGTGCAAAATCATCAAAAATTATACAACAAATTGGCACTTTATATTAACTCGTCTACAAAAGAGAATGTGCATGAAAAAGATGTTTACAATGCCCAAATAGGACAGAATACTAGAAATACATATAAAATAGCAAAAATCAAGTCATCCCATGCAAACGAAAAGTTTTCAAGAGCTAAAATGTCTAGGTAATTTACTAAAGATTGAAAACATAAAAATATGAATAAAATGTACCTAGAGAACAATCTAGAATGGATGAAACTGAAGAGATTTGAAAGATGGTTCTAACATTGTTGGAATCGCAAAAAGAAAAGAAACTGAAAAAAATTGTGAGCTTGGGACTAAAAACAACACCAATGACTTCAATAGACTATAGAATGTACAAATAGAAAAATCAAGCAATGAGACTCACACCACTAAAAATTTGGTGAAACCAAATTTCTGATGATATCTTGTTTGCTAAAAAATGATATCGTATGCAAAAGTTATGGTGAAAAAAAAAAATCAACTCCTTGGAGGTCAAAGAAGGGGTCAAAGGGGGTTAAATAATAATTCATACCATTGATGTTAGTTGAATATTCTCCTTGGCTTGATCCCCCCTGAAAAAAATGGCACAAGAATATTCCAAATTTGATGGAATATTCGTGGAAGATGCACCACCGGAGAAAAAACATGTTTCAAGAAAGCAAAAAAAAATCCACTGGAAATAGCAGATTGCTAGAAATGATGCGCTACAGGTTGGAAAGTTGGGAGATTGTCAGGAAAATGGGAAACTGTCAGAAAATTGTGGAAGGGTCAATAGAATATAAACATTACAAAAGTTAAATGCCAGTGGAGGTAACTTTCACCACTGACCGGTGAATATAAGATTGTCGATCGGCTTAAAAAGTCGTTGATGACCTATAAATGCTAGCGGAGGTAACATTGAGCCCACAAGCCTACAGGGTGCAGGTACCTGCTGGTACCCTTTAATAAATGTACCCCTCCAAACTTGAAATTTTCCCCTCATAAAATTGTATGCAATAATTTTTTTTTTTAATTTTTTAAAAAATTTCTAAAAAATAGAAATTTAGAAAATAATGCCAACTATTTTATTTTGTGATTTTTTTGAAGTTTATGTCGCAAAGCCGTACTGGCCCCTGTACAAAAAGAAAAGTCCTAAGAAATTTCTGACATATATTTTGGCAATTTGACAAGGGCAAGAATCCCCACAAGTTCCCTTCCCATGTGGGGCAGGGCCCAAGTGCCTGCCATCCTACTATGGCAGGGGATAGGTACTTCGATACACTCTTGATTTTTTTTTATTTTTTTTAAATAAAAAAAAATTAAAATATGCAAAGGTTTTAAAAAAAAAGAATTAATTTGATTTTTTTTCTGCAAGAAAAAAATTATTTTTTGTTAAAAAAAAATCTTTCAAAAAACTTTACCTCGATCTGTGTGCTAGGGAGGCCGTATGACCTTCCTAAATTTTATTTTCCTCAAAAACTCTTGACACGAATTTTGACAATTTGACAAGTAATCTTATGGTTTTTGGGCCTTCTAAGTGCAATGTAAACCTCTATTTCAGCTCAAAATGCACCAAAAATGCAACTACCCTCCAAATCTAGAAACAAAGCAACCACTTCAAACCTTTGCAGATCTAGTGCCAAGAGTCGAAATCAGGTGAAATAAAAGCCAAATTTGACTTTTTCGACAGCTCTAGATCTAATAGAGATGTCTTTTTCACACAAAAATACTTCAAAAAATGTCCACTTCCAAAATTTGCAAAAAAGGGGATTCAGATCTGAAGCTTGTAACGCTTGTTGAAGAGAAAAACTCTCATAAAGTGAGAAGGGGTTCATTGAATCCAAGCTCTAATAGCATGTTAAAATTGTGAAACAAGCACAAAACCATGAGACACAAGATCAAACAACAAACAAATACACCTTCCACGCAAGAGATCTGCAAACAATATACATAATATTCCTCAACAAGAAAAAACTATAGAGGCAAGAGACTCTCAAGAAAATATGAAAGCTCTAGATATTCTCCAAATAATTACAATGAGGGTTGAGTTTTTATAAAAGAAAATCCCTAAATGAGAAAGGGATCATATTATGGCAACTGTTAACATCACATGAGATGTGACATAATCATCTAATATTAGCTCAACTAATAAAGCAATCCTAAGATTAGCTTAAGTGCATGAGAACAAATTACACTAATAATCAATTAAAGATTAATTAATTATTAGCTAATGCATGATAACTCTAACACTCTAGAGAATTAAAAAAACAATTAACTTTGCTACACTAAAAGGGTAAAATAATCTACATAAATCATCTTAGGAATCTTGAAGCTTGTTTTCCAACTTTATACATAAATTTCTAGTGGTCAACCTAGAAGAATTTCTCTTAACATGTTAAAAAAACATCCCTTCCAAGGTATGAATATCTTCAATATTTAGGTCAACAAAAACCAAAAAGTAGGTAGAAAAATTAGGTGAGCAACACAGAAGAACTATGCATTGTGCAAAGTTAAGTATGAATATGGTGCACAAAACCATGATCATAAGCTTGACCCTATTCTCTAAATTCAACCCCTAATAGAGTAGATGTTTCTAAGCACAAAATTCCAACCAATTAACTAACAAAGAGGATAAATACTTTGAGTTCTATGATATGCAGATTCAATGTTTGCACCAAAATTATCTACCATTAAAACTAGAGCTAAGAGGTATTATTTGTCTTGGCATTTACTTTCCTAAAATAATTATTAAAATCATCAAATTTATAAGTCCTTGAAAGAAATCAGGGATATAAAATGTGATTCCTACACTAATCCATGAGAGAAGCTATATGATAAATCTAATTTGATCATACAACTACAAAAAAAATCACTAAACCATAATATAGTGATTTACTGTTAGTAATGTTAGAGTGAATAATTTATCTAGTCACTATACTTAAGTGTACTTAGGTTGATGAGGTTATACAACATCTTGTCTAACTAAATATACAACCTTGTAGACCTCTAGAGGTTACCAAGTCATTTGGTAAACCTCATGTGCTACCTTTTTAAGGTTGGGAGACTTTCCATCTCACCTCAAAGGTCACTCAACACTTGGCATCAAGGTTGATGACTTGGTCAATAGGTTGTTGTTTTGCACATTCCTAGTGATCCTAAGGTTGACACCTATAGGAAACTTTTCTACTCTTTTGTGCCACTTCATGGGGCACTTGTCAATCTACCTTCCTTGCCTATGTATGCAAGGCTTTGTACTCATTGTAATTTGGGTTATCTAAATACAATAGTTGCATTGTTCACTTCCTTACCTAATATGTAAAGCTTTGTACTTATTATAATTTGAATAATCTAAATACAATAGTTGCATTTTTCATTGTGCTTGTTTTTCATCTCCTAGATTTTCCTCTGGCAACAACCTCTAGGTGCCATAATATCTACATTTCAAATCTACTCAGACCTTATCAAGCACTAGAATCTGCTGAGGTCGTTTTGCCACGTAATTTCTTAGGCTGTGACATTTGAGTTGGTGGGGGATTCCATGATGAGTTTGAAAAAATTTCAATGTTCGGCATGTCACAGATTTTCGAAGAGGCCATGGCATCTATTTGCATACGGGTTCATTAGTGTGCAGATTCAATTGCCATGCCATTTGTTGTTGCACCATTAAAGGTGTTTCAACTGTTGAGGGCCTCATTGACCCAGGCCCATATTCAGGAAAATTGAATCTATGTCAAAATTTGGCATGGAGATTAGTGATTAGGCGAGAAGATTTTTCCCAACCAGGTGTGAAGTTTTACAAAGGCGGGTGTGAAGATCTCTACAACTCTTACATGCATTCCCATTGACTTGGTCAAACCTTCCCCCCCTCTCACTATAACTTTTGTCTTTGATGGTTTATTAATTGCATTTTTTTAAAAATCTAGTGCTTAGTCAAACACTAAATAGTAAATTGCTAAATAACCATCAATTTACATCAAAATTTTGTTAAAAGGGAGACATTTTCACTTTTTGTCATAGTTAAAAATTTGTAAAAGAGAAGTCAATTTTTTAATTTTGCAATGAATTTGGAAAAGGGAAAACATTTATAGGGGGAGGCATTTTTTTTCCTTTGTTAAAAATTTGTAAAAGAGGAGCCAAATTTTTCTTTTGTACTGAATTTGACAAAGAAGGTCATTCTTTGAATAAGGGGGTTTCATTATATGTTTTTTCCTTTTTTGAGGTTTGAAAGGCATATGTCTTTTTAATCCACCTCATAAAAAAAAACTTGTAAGAACTCATACTATCAAAAAGGTCTATAAATGTACTCATATAAATTGCCAAAAAATTGAATGTTTGTTTCATATGGAAGGAATTTGAGAAACTTGTAATTACACTAAATTATAAAGTGTAATGGAGTGTTGTGTAGAGCCTTCATTTTAAATCATAGTTATGGATCCTTGTGATTTAACATCACAACAATGTCTCCTCACGATTCTCACCTTATGCAAGTGTGCCTTGGAGCACACCATTTCTCTTTCTTTTTTTTACATCGTTTGGACATACATCTTGGTTTACATTCCTTGCACACTCTTGATTTCAGTTGGTCTACTTATTCTCTTAGCATTAAGGGGGGACTATGATGTGTTGTTACAATAAAAATTATAGACATTAATATATAGATATTATATTTTATAAAATAAAATATTTAACAAAATAATCACTTACCACCTCTAAATGATCTTTCTCTTCCACAACGATGACATGCTCATGTTGTGGAATTGCAAATCCTTATAGAAACCATCCAAATAGAAATTAAACTAAAAACCAATAATCATTTGATTTTTCAGTAATAAATAGCTAAAACAATGAATGTAATTTGAAATTTACTAATCTGGCTCATACCCTTGTGAAAGGCATCAAGCTCTCTATTGTAGTAGAGACATCATGCTCCATTGCCTTATCAATATTGAGAGGAGTCCTTACTTGCATCATCTAAAAATAAAACAGCATTATTCAATTATAAAAACTAGAAGAGTGATGTATGTCATGGCATATAATGTATGACATAGTCAACAAAATTTTGAGTACTTATTGAACTATATAAATTGCTTCATAGTTTAATATATGGTTACTACAACATTTTGTTCCTTGGGATATGTTAATGCATCCAAATCTATTTCAAATCTTGTTTTAAGATCAAAACCCTTTATGAACATGTGAACAAAAGGTTGATAAAAGAGAGCAATATTGCCTAGAGAACCAACAAGACAAAACACAATGCACAAGAGCCATATTGGGAAATTTCTAAGTTTATAGGAAGAATTTTATAGAGGAATAGGTTGTTATAAGGGCATCTTGCACAATACGGGTCTCATGAATGACAAGGCAGGGTTGTAATAATAGGACAAATGATAGAGCAATGTGATAGTTAGGAGAAATGAGGAGAAAGGACAGAGTATCCTATCCTCTTGACTAGACATAGTATCCTCATATCAGTAAGACTCTTCATGAGTATCAATTGAATGTCAAGATTTTGCATGTTTCATGAGGATAATTTCAAAATAAAGGACAATCACAAGATGATAGTCTTAGGGAAAATCATATCATGCAAGCAAGGGACAATATCATGATTACATAAAGAAGTCACATAGCGAACCTTTGTTGATGTGAAGTGTGAAGAATGTTTGAAGTGGGGATAAGATTTATGGAAATAATGTAAAGTATAATAGTGAGATGCATGGAAAAAATCAATAATGAGAATTATCAACTAAGAAAAAAATGTAGTGATGGTGAGCATTAAAGGGAAGTATGGTCCTAAGATCTTGATAACAATTCACACCTATAAAGACACTCCATGATTTTCATAAAACCTTAACATTATATTCATATTCATGGGTGAATCACAAAGAAGAGATAGGTAAGAAATGGAGTGAGATATCTTCATTACAGTGGACAATGTAATATTCACATAGGCAGATTAGATCACAAGGAGAAATGATGAATAAAGGGAAACAAATGAACAATAAAGGATATAGCATAAATAAAGAACTATAATAGGACTATTACATAAGACTGAATATGATAGTTTAAAGTCGCGAGATGTAATAGGACAATCATATGTATTTCTATACCAAAGAATGCTTTAAGGGATAATTGTGAAAGACGATTTTTTATGAGGAGATACTTTATATGTTTTCAACCAAGATACCTCAAGGCAAAGAGTGTGTAATATTCATGAATGTGGTGGTAATCACATGAAATCTAATGCTATGAGATAGTCTCATAGGAGAAGCAACAAATTTAGCATGATGGCATAAGAGGAGCATGCATAGTTTATTATTAAAGTATCTAGTTTAGAGTGGCAGTGCCCTTTTAATGATCATATTCATACTAGAGGATTTTCCTTGTGAAGGGATAGAAATAAGGAATATACTTCTAAATGATAAGTGGAAAATACCTCAATCTATGGATTATATACCATTGAAGATAATTGATAGAAGATGGCAATATATAGTCAAGAAAGAAAGAGAGTAGTCCTCTATGATGTCAATCACTTCAAAGGTATAAATTAAAGTCTACAACCATAACATGAATTCAATAAAATAGTCATCATGATAATTATAGTCAACATAGGAAATGAGTAGTAATAAGATCAATATCCCGATTAACATTCATGAGCCCAACAGTGAGCAGAGAGATGGTATGCTACAAGCTAGTGATGATAGCTAGGAGGATAAGAGTGAAATGGTATGTTACAAGTTAGTGATGCCACTAGCCTATATTTTTGTAGGTCAACAACATGAAAAAATTAAATTCATAGATTATGAAGTGCATAACAACCTAAAATAAAACTAATTAAAATTTACAAAGCATACTTACAAACTATCTACAGCCTTCAAGTCATTAAGCATTATTCAATTATGAAATACATTTTTTTATTTACTTTTTGTTATTTTTTATTTCCCCCATTAAATTTTCTTGAGTTCCTAGAACATGTTGTGGAATTTTTGGAGGTGTTTTTTGGGGTTGTTTTTAGGAGGGGTTTCAAAATGAGGTGAATTAGGATTTTGAGGAGGAGAAGGAGGTGCATTATCATTTCCTAAAAATTAAATAAATTTACATCAAAAAAATATTAAATCTATCACACAAAAAAACAACTTCTTTGACTTCCCCAACATCGTGGTGAAATTTTGATAAATATTTGGTGAAGAAATGAAGTGGTTTAAAATTTCCTTGAATGTGAACACATTTTTGAGGGTTTACAGGCCACAAAGGAAATTGGAAACATCAGAAAATGGAATGAAATGAACTTTTTTCTTTTGTTTAAATAAGTTAAAACATTAAAGGGGCCGACCACTTTTTGGCCCCCCATCTTTCTGCACATGCCCAACATCTAAAATTGATACATTTTAGGATGTGTAGTATGGTCACTTGAACCTCAAGTTCTTTCAACAATTGAGGTTTTGAAGGCATGTTTTTTATACCTTTTTCATCACATGCTATTTTTATAGAGTTTATCATTGCCTCTTGCAAGCAATTCCATATCAATCTTCTTGATCCAAATCATTGGCATCTATCTACTAGATATTTCACACATGTATTTTATAGTTTCCTCTTTAATGATAGTTCTTCTTTACTGGAATGTCCATCATGTTTGGCTCTTATTCTTCAACAATCTACATAGTGCTTTGAGTTCTCATCATCTTTAGTTTAGTCCTAAGACACTTGATCTAATCTTGAAACTTTTCTAGATTGACTTAATGGTATTTGAGTACTTTTTAGAAATATTCTTCTATTTTATTTCTAGAATGGGAAGATCTTGTGCATTCACCATTGAATTTATTTATTCTTGAGGGTAGAAATATGATTTGGTACTTAGCATGGATTAGATCTTCAAATTTCAATATCAAGCATCCACCTTGAATGCAAGAAGTGTAATATTTAGGGGGATACCCAATCTCTCTCTTCATTATCCATACTTGGGTGGTTTGTCATTGTATATTAGTACCTCATACATAATGTTTTGTTTGAACCTATTTCTTTTTTAATTTATCACTCCATCCTAAGTTGTACTAATGGAGGGTTTGTGTGTAATATTTATTTTACCTTAGATATGTCTATATCCTAAGTGTGATATTGTGCCTATTAAATAAGTTTTACTTATAATATTATGAATAATCATAACACATCTTCACCTTGAATTGGGTACACAAGTACAATCATTACCTCATCAAATCTTGATTGATGGTAGTTAGGTGCCACCCCTATTTAGTTAAAGCCACCTCTATCTAAATTGGATTATTGGTAGATGAAATTGACCCATTTATTAATTAAGAGTTAAAATCATAATTTCTAAACATTATTTTATTGATTTATTTATCTTAGTGGCTTATATATTTGTATGCAATCCTTTGCAATTAATCAATCATTTTATTATATCAATATTAGGTATTAGCTTATATTTTATTTTTAGCATCATCCATTGTTTGTATTAAGTTTAAGTAATATTCTACAGTCACTTAGATCTAGGCTCATGTTTGGATTCCCATTGAATCTTAAATTTAGGTTAAAATCTCTTATTAAAATGATCAAATTGTCTAAATTTATATTAGATATTGTGTTATCTAAAGTAAGAATATATGATTTGTAATTGTTGTATACAAATTTTTGTTATTATAGATTTTTTGTTTGTTTTATAAAATTGATAAGATTGTACAATTAGAATTTATTTACATGTTCATATATATGATCTGTAATTGTTGTATACAAATTTTTGTTATTATAGATTTTTTGTTTGTTTTATAAAATTGATAAGATTGTACAATTAGAATTTATTTACATGTTCATATATATGATTTGTAATTGTTGTATATGTAAACTTTTGTTATTATCACTTTTTTGTTTGTTTTATAAAATTGATAAGATTGTACAATTAGAATTGATTTTTTAATGCATGTGTATTCCATGCACATTGTAATGATCATGTAGTAGAAGAGTTGTAACTTATTTCATAAATCCAATCAGATGTGTATTTTTTGTGCAAATATAATACATTGGCTTGTATTAGATTATTGTTATTCAATTTTTTTTCAATATGTGCTTCTAGGCTATGAATATAAAGGGATAAGATTGAACTATAAGAGGTCAAGTTTTCTATGAGATATTTACTATTCGAATTCCATTTGGCTTTAATTTGTAGATGGTAAAATTTGAATCATGAATTGAACAAGAACTAAGAATCCATGCTTCTTACACGTCAAGGCTATGAGGATGAATTTATACATTTGTATTTTTTTTGGACAATAAAATGTCATATAAAGTCAATCCTCATGGTTTTTGAATTGTATGTACATATCTTGATTGAATTAGGAATACTTTGTAAGTTCTTGTGTATTCTTTTTTTTCCATTAATTACTATCAATTTTATTATTCACATATAGGGGTGCAATCTTGTGATGTGTTATATACACATAAATATGTTTATTTTACTTATGAAATTCCATATACAACATCAAGAAATTTGATTTATATTACATCAATTTTCTAGCTAATAACATGAATTGACCATTTTAAATAGACAATATTTCTAAAGAATTAAAGGATAAGAGATTTTTCCTTATTTATCATGTTCAATAAATATTTAAAAATCATAAAGATATTGAAACTTTAATAAAGAGAAAATAAATTGATATTATTGATCCTTTAATTTATTTATTTTATATTGAGTAAAGCTTATTAGGAAGCATAAGAACTACCAACAAGTAACTAAATGTTTTAATTTATTGATAATGAAATAAAATTTAATACAAACTAGTACTAAAACCAAAAAATATTCTAATCAAAATGAGCCAATCAGAAATTTAAAAGTATTTTGTAAATGTTTAAAAGGTTTTACAAGATAGTACTAACACTATTAATACTAGCACTTTCACGAGAACGAGGTGCAAGGATCACGCTGATAGAAAAATACTAGGCTCTTGCCCAAGGATGCCCTGCTAAAAGAAAAAAAAAAAATACTTAAGCCCTAATAAATTAAAAGAAAAAGAAAAATCACAAATCAGTCTCTATGTTATGGCCTCGCTTCCATAACAAGCTCTATGTTGTACCCTTATCATTAATTATTCATAAGGAGCTAACAATCAACAGATTTACTCCATATACTAATGTCTATGTTGTATTCACAGCAGATCCAAGGAAATATCATGCCATGGAACCTTATACCAAACAAACAAGATACACAGGGGAGGTTTTTGCCAAGAAGGGATCGGGCATGATTTTGGATTCATTAGGATTAGATAGGTGGGTTTAGGACTTGGATGATTTGCTGTGCTGATCACAAATTGAATTAACATTACTGCGAAGAAAATCTGATCGACTCCAACTGAATTTCAGTATAGTGTAAAACATGCATGTGACTCTGTAACTGGTTAAAATATAGCTGAACTAATGTTATTTATATTGAAGCAAGCACATTCCTGGGTGTTTTTAGACACCCATTCTGTGCCGATGCCTGGTAACTAAACAATACATGCTTCCATAGATCTATTCAATTGCAAAAAGCTACAAATGAGATAAATGAAGAGCAAGCATTAGAAGATTTTATGTGAAGCAACTGTTGAGAAAACATGAAATTGGCCTAGCCTGTGGACCTGGTGGAATATCAACAGTATTTTTTCCCCTGTGCTGACCCATTACAATCTCCTTTCTCGTTATCATTTGCACTAACATGTATACTATCAATCAGTACATAAATAAAAAATGCCCTGTATTGTAATTGTTACAAAACTCATTACAGGATGGCACTACACACATGTTCAATAAATATACTATTAAATACAGAGTAGATATCAAAATAAAGAGCATAAATAAAAATCTCAATGCAAACCTACAAAACTTCCGATATGCATGAGGTAATGCTATCTAAGAATAGAAAAAGAAATTTCGGGGCCTATGTGGGCTTGAGATCCTCAAACATAGACGCCCACCAAATATCCTTTGCATTTGTACTGACAGCTAATTGATTGTCTTGGATAGGCATAGTTCTACAATTGAAAGACCTTTTTTGGAGTAGAACTTGATATTCAAGTTAGCATAACTAATTAGCCAAATACATTACATGAATTAATTTTTGAAAAATATCCTTTTGTTTCCAATAGGTAGAGTCTTGTCAGTAAACCCATAGTTGATAAGGGAAAAGTCTTATAAAATTTGGTCAATGATTGGAGTACTATCAAAGGTAAAATGAGCAATAAAACTAAAAACTAAACCTATTCTAGTTTATGATAGTACCTCTTTAGCTTGCCCTCACCCTTCAATGGATGAGTCTAGCCCATCACTTCTAGCTTTCTTCTATTGGCTAAAGTTATTTTAAGTTCATGTAAGAAACTATAGTGAGAACATACACTAATTTGTCGTTGTCTATGCAGCCATCAGACTGCACATTTGACCGTGTTTATTAATTTATTAGAAATAAGAAATTAATATATTTTGTATTTTCAAATAATTAATAAATACAGTCAAATGTACAATCCGATGGCTGGGTAGACGTTGCCTCACGTGCCCTGTATATACTCTCACATTTTGCATATGAACAAGAAAACCATCTGTGTTCCTTTTGTTTCCACATTTTGCATACATGTTGAATGGAGGGAACTCTAGAGGGGTTTGGTTTTTGCATTCCCTGCAAGCCGCATATTCTGTTGGAATACTGTTGATTTGTCTACGCAACAGTCGTAGGTAAAACATTAATGATAGAACTCTCCAGCATTGTATCCTATAGATTTCACTCGAAACTTCTATCTTCCAAAGAATTCTTGCACCAACCTCCAGTTCTTGCGTGTATCTCCTATCTTCTAGAGATCTCTAAGAGATCTATAAATTCAGCTTCTTCCTGTCTAGTTTGTAATGTAAGAAAATAGTTGTATGCTGCTGCATAAATAAATAACCATTCTGTCTCTTAACTGCGTTTCTTTCTATGAAATATGCTCTATTTTTTTATGCTCTGTTTTTTATATGCTCCGGTTTTTTAAGTTTATCATGGTATCAGAGCTAATGTTAAATCTTGGGTAGTGGTGAGGAGATTTTGTAGCATAAAATCTTGTTTGTGCAGGTTGTAACTCAGCTGTGAGCAGCTCCAACATCTCTGTGGCAAGTAAAACAATACTCCAGCAAAGGAAAGATTGTCTACACAGAAAAAGTAAAACAATACTCCAGCAAAGGAAAGAGTGTCTACACAGAAAATTGGTGAGAAATTTTCAATTTGGGTGTTAAAGACTTTGAAGTCTCTTTCATTCTCATCCAAAAAGGAGGGAATTTCACATAATGGATTCTTTTGGTATTCCTTTGCCCACAATTAAATTAAATGGAAAAAATTATTATGATTGGGTGTCTCATATAGAAATTGCTCTAACTCTTCAAAAAATTTATGAGATTGTTATTGGTAGTGAACAAAGACCAGCAAATCTTGGAAAAGATCAAGAAGATTGGGATAAAAGGGACAAAAAGGCAGCAACATTTATCAAGCTTACACTTTCAGAGAAAGTTTTTCCAGAAGTTTGCAATGAAAGAAGTGGAGTTAAAGTATGGGATATTTTAAAAAATACATATCAAAATTCAGGTAATGTATGGATCTTAACTCTCACCTCAGAGTTATATAATATGAAATTGTCAAGTTCACAAGAGTTAGTCCCTCATTTAAGTAAATTAAAGGAGAAGAAAAATGAGCTTGCATCTCTTGGAAAGAATGTAGATGATAAAGATTTTGTGCAAATAATATTACAAAGTCTTCCAGGATCTTATCAATCATTCATAAGGGGACTAGATACTGCAGATAAATTAAAAAGTATTAAATCTGAAGAGTTATGTGCTAAGCTAGTGGAGGAAGTAAAAATCAAATTAAAGAAAGAGAGTCTTTAAATGGTGAGTCTCAAGCATTCATAATGAAAAAAAAACAATATTCCAAAAAGTCACAAGATAATCAGTCTAGAGAAAGGATTGGAAGTATGAAAATAAAAATGTCCCATCTAAGGATTATAATAAAAGCAAATGGAAATGTCCTCATTGGTGGAGTTTGGGGAACAGTGGGGCAGGGCCCCTGTTTCTACCTCCTTTCTTCAGGCTGCTTGGGCTCTTGGGCCTTCCTTTATTATCTGGAACCTATGGTTGGAGAGGAATAGGCAGATTTTTCAGGATTCTTTGTTGATGGCCCCTCACCTATGGTGGAAAATTCTACACTCTTTAGGGGAAACTATTGTGGCTAAGTGTGATATGACTATGCAGGTGGATCCTCGTGATGTTGGTTGTTGTAATTGTCTTCATCTTCCTCCTTCGCAATGGCAACTCATGCGTAACAGATGTAGGAATCCTACCCCAAAGGTGAATAGGGAGGGAAGATGGACCCCTCCTCCTCTTGGTGTCCTAAAAATCAACTCGGATGGCTCTTCTCGTGGAAATCCAGGTCATGCTGGCATTGGGGGTGTGGGCAGGGATGGCTCTGGAGAGGTTCAGTTTATCTTCTCTATGTATAAGGGCCTTCATACGAATAATCTTATGGAGGCTCAGGCCATTTTATTGGTTGTGGAATGGGGCAGTCAATTGGGATGGCGAAAGATCATATGTGAGTCTGACTCCCAAGTTGTGGTGAACTTACTGAAAAGGTGGTATTTGGATGATGTGAGCTGGTAGCTGGCTTTGATTGTTGAACAAATTCTCACTCTCTGTGCTTCTCTGGAGTATATTACTTTCACTCATATTCCTCGAGAATGGAATGGTGTTGCTGATTGCTTGGCTAAATGGGCTTCTGATCATATTCATGATTGGAATTTGGGAGATCGGGATCAACTTCCCCTGGATTTGTCTCATCAATTGGATCACTTGGTTGAACTTGATAGGGCCATTTAATGCCCTGGCTTTGTAACGTTTCCTTGTTTTAATAAATTTTTTACACCTTGATGTTTAATTATTGTGGGAAAATGGGTCACAAAGCCAATGAATGTTATAAGAGGATTAAAGATACAGAAAGGAAGAAAAATAAGTTTACAAAAAAATTTGATTCTAAAAGTAATGCTCTTTGTATTGCACTTAAAGAAAATAATTATAAGGAGGATTGGGTTATTGATTCTGGTGCCACACAATATATGTGCTATAATAAGGAACAATTTGAGTCACAAAAGAATGACAACAATTCAGAAAAAATATATTTAGGGAATAATAGTGTATTGGAAGTTAAAGGAATGGGAAATGTTCAAGTTGATAATGGTGTGTTCAAAAATGTGAAGTTAGTTCAAGAATTGAAGACAAATCTTCTTTATGTATCTCAAATTGCTAATCAAGGGTATAAAATAGAATTCTACAATGATAGATGTTTAATCAAGGATGTGAGGAATAATTACAAAGTGACTGCAATTGGTAAAATGGAGAATGGATTATATAAATTTCAAGAATTTACTTCTAAATGTGGAAATGAGAATATGTGTGCTATTGCCAAATATGATGATGTGAGCAGGTTATGACATGAGCGTATGCGACATGTTAATTATCAAAGTCTCAAGCTTATGGATAAACTATATATGGTGCATGGGCTTCCAAAAATCTCATCAAGTCACAAGGTGTGTGAAGGATGTGCTATGAGAAAACATGTGGAAAGTTTCCCACAAGGTAAATCATGGAGAGCAAAAACTCCTTTACATTTGGTTCATAGTGATGTAATGGGTCCTTTTAGAACATCATCACTTGCAGGATCAAGGTATGCCCTCACCTTTATTAATGATTATACTAGAAGAATTTGGGTATATTTTCTAAAAATGAAGGATGAAGTGTTTGATAAGTTTAAAGAGTTTAAGGCATTAATTGAAAATCAAAGTGGAAGATCTCTAAAGATAATAAGAACAGATAGAGGAATGGAATATATAAACAAAGCTTTCTTAGATTTTTGTAAACATGGTATCAAAAAGGAATCAACTGTCTCCTACTCGCCCCAACAAAATGGAGTTGCAGAAAGAAAAAATAGAACTATAATAGAAATGGCTAGATGCATGCTTCACTCTAGAAATATAGAAGTTAAATTTTGGGCTGAAGCAATTTGTACTGCAGTTTATATTTTAAATAGAACACCTACTAAGGCAGTTTTGAACATAACACCAGAAGAGGCATGGAGTGGTACAAAGCCTACATTATCTCATTTTAGAGTCTTTGGTTGTAATGCATATGCCCGCATTCTTGATGAAAGAAGAAATAAACTTGAAAGGAAAAGTGAGAAGTGCATAATGGTTGGGTATAGTGAGGAGTCAAAAGGATATAGGTTATATAATCCTAAAACAAATGAAATTCATATCAAAAGGAATGTATGGTTTGATGAAGATATTGAGAGTGAACATTCTCCTACATTATCTTACTTTCCAATCTTGATTGATGAAGATAAGTCTACTAATGATCCAAATCAAGGTGTGTAATCTTTTGTAGGAGGAGAAAGAACACAAGTTGAAGCATCAAGTGAAAGTGATGATGAAGATACACAGAAGACTAGAAGCATCCAAGAAGTCTACCAAGGACCTAAAAATATGTTTTCTAACTATGCTTTTATGACTAGGGTGATGCAGGTTGACAGTCCAAGTACATATGAGGAAGCAAAAGGAAAAGAAGAATGGGAGGCTGCAATGGAAGATGAATACAATTCTTTGATGAAAAATGGAACTTGGGAATTGACAACTCTTCCAAAAGGAAAAAATGTGGTTGGTTGCAAGTGGACCTACAAAATAAAGTTCACATCAAATGGAGCTATTGAAAAACACAAAGCAAGGTTGGTGGCTAAAGGCTTCTCACAAACAAAAGTTATTGATTATACTGAAACCTTTGCTCCAGTTGCCAAAATGAGTTCAATTCGTACAATAGTTGCTCTAGCTACAAAATTTGGTTGGAAAATCTTTCAAATGGATGTAAAAAGTGCATTTCTACATGGTGATCTAAAGGAAGAAATTTACATGCAACAACCACTAGGGTTTGTTAAAAATGGTGAAGAACATCTAGTATGTAGATTAAAAAAATCATTATATGGCCTTAAGCAAGCCCCAAGGGCATGGTACTCCAAAATAAATGAGTACTTTATTAATGCAGGATTTAAAAGAAGTAAAGTTGATCCAAATGTGTATGTAAAGCATAGTGATGATAAAGTTGTTATTATTGTATTATATGTGGATGACTTGATTATTACAGGAGATCACACACATAATATTGAAATAACCAAGGATCAACTCAAACAAGCTTTTGAAATAACTGATCTAGGGTTGATGCACTACTTTTTGGGCATGCAAGTATGGCAAAAAGAAGAAAGGATCATGCTTTCTCAAACAAAATATGCTCTTGATGTATTGAAAAAATTTAATATGAGTGATTGTAAACCATCTAATACACCATGTGAAGTGGGATTAAAAGTGAGTGCTAATTCTACACAAAAGAAGGTTGATGGAAAATTATATAGACAACTTGTTGGGAGTCTTTTGTATCTTACTATAACTAGACCAGATATTGCATATGCAGTTGGTATTATATCTAGGTACATGGCAGATCCACACATTGAACATTGGAAAGCAGCTAAAAAAATATTAAAATACATCAAGGGTACTTATCAACTTGGCATTGAATAAAAATATGGAGGAGAGCCTACTCTAGTTGGGTATACAGATTTTGATTATGCAGGTGATATTGATGATAGAAAATCAACCTCGGGATACATCTTTCATCCTGGATCGGGACCAATTACTTGGAGCAGTAAGAAGCAATCAACAGTGTCACTATCATCTATAGAGGCTGAATATATTGGTTCATCAAAGGCATCTCAAGAAGCATTGTGGCTTAGAAGACTACTTGAAGACACATGCCATCCACAAGAATCTCCTACTATAATATTTTGTGATAATCAAAGCACTATCAAACTAGCAAAAAATCATGTATATCATGCTAGATCTAAGCATATAGAAGTGCATCACCATTTTGTTCATGACTTAGTTGAAAGACAAGTGGTAAAGCTAGAATTTTGTGGCACAGAGGCACAAATTGCTGACATATTCACGAAAGCATTGCCTATTGTAAAATTTGTCAAACTTAGAGACTTGCTGCAGCTCAAGACAACTCCTATTCTCTCCAAATAAACATTATGGGGGGGTGTTGGAATACTTTTTATTTGTCTATGCAGCAGTGGTAGGTAAAACATTAATGATAGAACTCTCCAGCATTGTATCCTACAGATTTCACTCGAAACTTCTATCTTCCAGAGAATTCTTGCACCGACCTCCTGTTCTTGCGTGTATCTCCTATCTTCTAGAGATCTCTAAGAGATCTATAAATTCAGCTTCTTCCTGTCTAGTTTGTAATGTAAGAAAATAGCTGTATGCTGCTGCATAAATAAATAACCATTCTGTCTCTTAACTGCGTTTCTTTCTATGAAATATGCTCTGTTTTTTTATGCTCTGTTTTTTATATGCTCTGGTTTTTTTAGTTTATCATATTCCATGAGACCATGTCTTCTTTGGAAGACATTCTCTGTAATGGGGTATAAAAAACCATATGGCTTAGAGCATCAACTGGGCATATGAAACTATATGGTTTAGAGCAACAAATGGGTATATGATAGTTTATAGTTTAGAGAGTCACTAAGTACTGATAGAGCATATATGTTACATGTGAATATAGGAAGACATTAAGGGCACTACAGTTGCTTCCAGGAATGGTTAAAATTGATAATTTATGCATGTCACATATAGATACATTCTAAGGGCTCCTGGGCTGCTTCACCAATGCTCAGCTGATGCATCAGGTCAGAAAATATCTTGGTAAGTTAATCTCTTGTAGCTTACTTAGCGCAGAGGTCCAATGTATCTTATTGGTTCTCCAGAGCATGTTAATAAACAACTATACCCTATTCAATTGCTGTAAAATTTATAGGGAAATCCTAGAATAGTTACTAAGATGCCTTGTTTTGTTTTCTGATAACGGTGGAAACAGAAGGGTCTATTTGTTTTACTGGAAACAGTAATCTTAGCAATTGCAAGATCTTTACAACGAACATTCATTTTAGATCTGCTCTAGATTTGGAAGAGAATTTTATTTCATCTTTATTATGAATTTTGCAGTCACCCAACTGTGTTTATTTTCGTTTGTATTTATTTATGGTGGGGAAGATCTATTCCCATGGTGAAGAGTATTTGGATATTGCTGTTGGTTTAGATATTTAAGGACAATTTGTTGTTTATCAATCAACACAATATGAAGAATGGGATCTCCTTCAAATTGGGTTTGAACAAAGCCGTGACTGTAGTTAAGGACCAGGAGTCTTGTGGATATGGATATATGAACTAATGGCTGATGACATAAATGAGTAATCAGGGTTACTTCTTTCCCATTTTTGTATGTTATGGTAATTATGGATACATCTGTGTATATTACATTCAATCCTCTGCCATGACAACAGAAATGAGTTTGGTATAAGAGGTGTGTAATATCATGTGTCTATTACTTCTTTTTTTGTCAAAATAGTTTCTGAACAAATTGTGTTGTGTTGTCAACGATGACAATGAGGAAAAAAGGAAAGTTTTGCAGGGAAGAAAAAAAGCAAAAAACCCTAGCAAAGCAGATTTTTCCTTAAAATGAGACGAATCAAAACCACTCTCCCTACAGCTGCTGCTTTAATCCATTCACAGTAATCTGAAAATATCGGCATTTCAGAGTAAGGCCATACAGTGTTACAAGTGGGCGGTGGCGAGGCAGAGGAAGAAAAGCGACCTGGCGAGCACCCTGATTAGCGTCATGCGGCGCCAGGACATAGTGGATGTGGCGCAGCAGGTGTTCGAGCGGGCTATGGCATCACCTGTCTATGCCTTTATTGCGCACATCAGCGCCTATGGCTGCAGCAGCCTCTGCACTGAGGCCATTCGAGTCTTTTACCTCATGAAGTGCTGTGGTTGCAACCCCGATCTTGTCACCTACAATGCTGTTATCGATGCCCAAGCAGATTTGATATGATTTTCAATAACTGCAGATTTGATACGGATTTTAGAAGATCCCGTTTGATTTGTATTTGCGATATATTTTGGTTGACTGAAAACCGGCGCAGTTTAATGGCAATGGAGCGCGGTTTGGAAGCATGAGACAGGTTTGCCGAGTGTTTGTGGACTAGAGAGTGCAAAGGTAAAGCCTATCGGCTAATGAGCACAAACATTTAGAAAACGGAAATTTTATTTGGATTCATTGACTGCCAACTAAAAACCCATAATTTTATTTGGATTTATTCACTGCCAACTAAAAACCAGTAAAGTGATGTGACAGATAATTTTTAGTAACAGAAAAATAGCCTATGCATCTTCACAATGGTGCCACAATTTATTTGCGGCCAAGAAAAATATTTTAACAAGTGATTTAGTATTCAATATTTTGTTCTCTCTGGTTATGGAATAATTATTATTATACCTGCAAACTTATTCCATAAACCTCACAAAGACATATCCAAAAGACTGCAATAAATCTTGCAAGAATCTCCAGAAACTTACTTAATGAGCAGTAACTAGTTATGAAGTGCAACAAAATCCTCTTAATATATATTCTCTAAAAAATCTTCGTATGGTTTTAACTGTTTATGGTTGTATCACAGAAAAAGGTAGTCCAGACAAGAAGCGTGGAGTATATGCCCTTCTCCCTTTCACTCTGTGTATTTCTATGCGCTTTCACCTGGTTTTTCTATGGCATTTTGAGGAGAGACATATTTGTGGTGGTAAACTTTCTCATATTGAATTTTTTTCAGTTCATAATATTGAATTTTTCAAAATTAATTAAATTTGATTTTGTAAAAATGTTTCAATCAATTTTTCAGATCATATTTTATGATCCATCATCAGAATATACTGAATCAGAAAAGAAAATGAATCAAAAATTATGATCCGAAATGTTGATAATAAATATTTACACAATCAAATCCAGAAACTTTCAAGAAAGAACAACTGAGATTTGAAGATAGCCAAATTAGTTTTTGCAATTCAATAAAGTTTGACGAATATTGGTTATAATGCAGCTTCCAAACGTATTGGGGGCATTGCTTGGTGTAGCATAAATTATAGTTTACTGTGTGTACAGAAACTCCAACTCCAGCTACAATTATTACGAAAGAGCTCTGCTTCAATGAAATATTCCCCAGTAGCAGTTTATTTCGATATTATAGCTTTGTCTCGCTGAGCGGTCATTGGTTTATTTTTTCTGTTTTTGATTGGAGTTAGGGTTAAGCATGTTTTTACTTGCAAACTTTATTACAAACACGTGATTTGTGAACTCGTAGTTAAGGACTAAAAAAAATTTGCCCTATTGAAAATTATATACATTTTAAATTTACATGGAGTATGTGGAAGAAATGGAGGGAATGGGATTGGTATGTATAAATTCATTTAGGTATTTTAAATAATTATATTTTTTTAAGGTGTTTATATAATATAAAAATTTAAAGTTCTAATGGTGAAATTTGTATATATATTTATTTTGAAGAAATGTTTTGACAAATACATATATTGATTAATGTCATAATCTTATGTAAAGTTGGATTCAGTGTCATAATTTTATCTATTCATATATAGACATATCCAAATCTTACTTTATCTTTATATGCACATACTTCTATGCATTCATCTTATTTTCACATTCATTGCATTCACTTATACTTAATTCTATATATCTTTTAGCTACATGGATTTTATTGTTTATCCAAGCAATGCCATTTTTTGTGGTTGTAAAGTTGACCCTTTCATTTCTAAAATTTAAATTTAAATTTCGGTTCACAAGCCTCTTTTGTTTTCCCACCACGACCCAACTTAATACACATTTTGCAAAATTTAATGGTATGTGCTAGTGTTTAAAGATATTTAATTGCATGAATATTTTTCATCATCAAACATTTGAGCCCCTTCTCTCATTCTAGAGAATTAAAAAGCAATCAATAGTGAAACACTTGGATTTGGTACACTAGAAAGGGTAAATAATCTACATAAATCATCTTAGGAATCTTGATGCTTGTTTTCCAAATTTGTACATAAATTTCTAGGGGTCAACCTAGGATAATTTCTCTTAATGCTAAAAAAGCATCCCTTCCAATGTATAAATATTGTCAATATTTAGGTCAACAAAAACCACAAAGTAGGTAGACAAATTAGGTGAGCAACATAGAAGAACTATACATTGTGCAAAGTTAAGTATGAATCTAGTGGACAAAACCATGATCATAAGCTTGACCCAGATCTCCAAACTCAACCCCTAATAGAGTAGATGTTTCTAAGCACAAAATTCCAACCAATTCATTAACAAAGAGGATCTAATTTGAGTTCTATGACTTGCTAATTCGAAGTTTGTATCAAAACTATCTACCATTAAAACTAGAGCTAAGTGGTATTATTAGTCTTTGCATTTAATTTCCTAAAATAATTATTAAATCATCAAATTTATCAGTCCTTGAAAGGAAGCAGGGGTATAAAATACGATTCCTACACTAATCTATGAGAGAAGTTATGTGATAAAGCTAATTTGATCATGCAACTACAAAAAAACATAAAATCATTGTACCATAATAAAGTGATTTACTGTTAGGAAAAGGTGAAATTAACCTTGTATTTCTATGCCATCCTATGTCTCCATGTTCCTTGGAATGTGTTCTAGGGGACATGAGAGAAAAGAATTAAATAATGACATTATAGCTATATTTTAAAGAGGTGATTAAATGTTAGTGGGAGTTACACATCATAATGGACAAAATATCCTTAATATCCTTCTTAGGCATCCACTTATGTAAGGTGAAAGGTCATACTTTAGACACTCAAGTGTGGGAGGTGTTTGGTATCTATTCATATTACATTGGGGAGAGTGCACAAAGTTGTGAGTCAATTTAGATGCCACTTTAATTTTTTTACCTAAATTACATGTTTGATGCTCACCAAATGGCTTGGATGATTGAGCCTAAGGCTTGGTCATACCAAGCCAGTTTGGCGAGTGCTAAATTTAGTGCTTGCTAAATGTAAAAGTTGCAATAAAAAATCCAACCCTCATTTCATTCATTCTACTGTTCATTTGTCACCTGCCTACACATTTCCCCTTCCCAACCCACGCTCTCCAAATAAAAAGCAATTTTTTCAAGATGTAGCCAAGATGTCATTGAGGTCAAAGAGGTATGTATTTCTAGTTTTTTAGTTTCAAGTTTTAATTAAATTGTGGATTGAATAGGGTTTTTAATTAAAATTTGTTTTAATTTCCAAGAAATAAATTTCCACCTCCAAATATTGAAAATTCTCAATCACCTCCTCATGAAGACCATCATGAACAAGAACAACATCAAAATCCTCCCTCAATTCGTATACATCCTATAGGAACACAAGAAAATATTTTAGAGAAAATAGAAAAACAACAAAAAAGAACTTGAGGAATTGATTACAAGGTTAAAAGATACTGCTGCAAAAAACCCTCATAGGAGAGGCCTCACCAAATCCCTACACTCTATTGTATCTCATGTAGGATCAATGAGTACACAATTTAATTTTTGGTTCCATAAGAGGGAGGAACAAAAATAATTTTATGCAAATAAAATTTTGTATGAGCAAATGAAGAAAGATAAAATTGTCAAATCTTACTTGTGTGCCCTCTTCACAAACCCATGAACCAATCAACCTTTACTAACTGCATGCAGGAGGTATAATTTTTGGGATAGGTGGTGGATGGTTTTTGACCAACCTCCATGCAATAACTACAAGGTGCCATAGTGTTTTTTGAGGAAAATCTATTGTGAGTTCATCCTCAATAAGATTCTAAATTATTTTGACTATCTAGATTTCTAGGGTAGAGGTGGGGGCTCCACACATGACAAAGTGTAGGCATGACTAATCCGCAGTTAGCACCGATACCCTTGGCTAGATCCGTGCTAGAGCATGTGACTATTCCTTCCATTGTGAAGGATAGTGTTAAGGTGGACCAACACTTTTTGCAACACACAAAGATTCATCCTCCAATATTGAATAAATAAACTATTTTGTGAATTTGATATAAAACCCTCTAGAATAAACTAAAATTTATATACACTTACAATTTTTACAAATACCCAAACATTCAGAAAGTGTAAAAAATTATTTGGCCTTATTCGTTGTGACAGATAGGCACGAGTACAACATTAACTATAGACCATAAAGTGATGTGAGAAAAGTCCATGTAGACAATTATTTTTGTAGAAGGGAAATAGTCTACACCACATTTTGTCAAGGCACCCACAATTTATGGGCAGGAAACATGTGTTAACAAATGGAGCTTCTTCTTCAATAATTTGTTTCTCTCTAGTTTAAATTGGTCATTAAGAGAGGGTACAAGAAAGTAAAGGTTTTATCCATATACACGTTAGCAAAGGAGAGAGGGACAGATAGGACGACAATGGTGATCCATCTACATTTTGTACTTGGCATTTTCTGTTGTGGACTGTCCTTTTTTCTTTCAAATGAAATAATAGATTAATGAAGTCTTCTAATCATGTACATGTTCTCTATTTTGTTATTTCAGGTAATGTTTTTTGGAATCGTGCTATTTTTAGTCCCTTCATAAGCCTCTTTCTTATATGGTTGTCTAGATCGTTGTTTGGAGACGTTTTCTTCAGTGGGTTTTTTTTTGGCTCATTTAAAGAGGTGGTGTGTGCAGGATCACATTCATCTCTTGGTGAAGAGGGGATCAACAAAGGAATACTCAAGAATTCCATACATGATTGCATTGTTTAACACACATGGTATGGCCTTCCATTAGTCACCTCAGATAACCTTCTCGTCTCCTTCGTTAAAGGATGTGGCATTGTTCTGAAGACTCTCTATGTCTGGATGTATTTGGTCTATGCCCCTTCAAAGTACAGGGTAAAAGTTTTAAATGTGCTGTTTAAATTAAACTATTTTTTTATAAAACAGAAATGAGCGAAACAATATAACTTGTTTGTGTTTTGTTTGGATATGTCAGATGAAAATTTTGGGACTATTCATAGGAGTTTTGGCTTAATTTGCTGCAATTGTTACAGTTTCCGTTTTAGCTTTTCATGGCATAGGATGATAATTGTTTGTTGGAATCATCGGGGTAGCTATTTCAGTGGCTATGTTCGCTCCTCCCTTGTCTATAATGGTGAGTAATAGATATGATTTTTTTGGTAATCCCTATTCAATCTTTTATTAATACAAAAGGATACTAGTATATAATTTAAAAAAAGTTGGTATAAAAAGGTACATTATTAGAGTTTAAGTTAGGTAAAGTTTGAAATAAAGATTAGAAATAAAAAAATCAAATTCACATAAGCTAAGCGATTAAAGCAATCACCAAGATCTTGATCATCAAGCTTCTCCAAGATAATTTTAAGAACCTCCTAATCAGTAAAAGCCCCTTCCTTTTCAAAAAAAATCTTCTAACCGAGATCAAATTAAAGATATGATAACACTAGAGGAGTGAAAGGAAGTCGAGTAAGTGGAAGCAGCTTCCTACACTAATCTAAGCAGGAGAGAGTTGCAAAAATTTCTTAAACACCTTTAACTGTTACAGATTTAGATGCACATACATATCATAAATAGATAAATAAAGAACTCATAACAAAAAAAAATTATGTGGGGAAAACCCTTTCGGGAGAAAAACCCCACTCTCTAAAACACAACTCAATTATACCATTCAACAACAATTAAATAGTTACAATATAATTGTAGAGCTATGCTCTTACAAGAGTCTTCACACTTCACAATTCTGGAGTAATTTCAGTAGCATAATGGTAATTCAATAAAACAACATACAACTCCAAAATAGAAGTGCTCAATCTATAAGAGTTTACAATGCATAAAATAAATATTTCTAAATCAACTACCAAATGTTGAACGCGCAACATGGAAAGCACCAAAAACACTACAAATGCACAATGGTAAGTTTACAATTGTCACCACATGCCAATCTAAAAATTTGCACTTGCCAAATAACCACACCTCGAAAAACTCACATTCCATGTAAACTCAACACAAAAATAGAAAAAACCATTTATGCACAACTCCACCTATAAAATCAACTTTCTAATTTGACTTCTCATCCGAATAGAAACTACAAGTTGTAACTCACAAAGACAGAGTGAGAAAACTAGCAACTTTTAATATTAAAAAAAAATCAAATCTTCAGAAAAATCAAAGGTTGAGATACCTTCTTTTTCCAACATTCTCCCACTTGTTGAACACCTTTGAAGAGCCAATTAAAGTAATAGTATTTAACTGCTAGAGGCCGTGAGGCCCATAGACTTTGAACACCATCTAAACCTTTCCATGCTCACTGGCTTTGTCAATGCATCCGCAACATTCATCAGGGTGTCAACTTTCTCCAAATTCTCCTTTCCATCTTCCACCATATCACAAACAAAATAAAATTGAACATCAATGTGCTTTGTTCTGGTATGGGAAGTAGGATATTTTTCCAAGCAAATGGCACTCTGATTGTCACAATAGATAGTAATCTTCCCTGCATCAAAACCAATATCAGAACACAAACGCTTAAGCCAAATGGCTTCCTTACAAGCATGAGTAGATGCCATGTACTCTACTTATGTCGTGGACAAAGTAACTACAACTTTCCACTTACTCATCCAACTAATTGCACCACTATAACGCTTGGGAGATAAGCAAAAACATTTTAAATTGTTCAATCCATTTCAAAAGTTTACTTTAAAAATTATGCCATTAATAAGAGTTTTCAAAATAAACTCAATGTAAAAGAATTAAAACAAATTGCATTTTCTGTATATAAAATATAACATTTGCATTTCATCATGATTATGCACATGGCCAAGTATATCAATGCATTTTCACATATATTCACCCATACTCTAAAGAGATCAATAAATCAATAAATATTCACATTTGTGTGAGACCAATAACTTCAATAAATAAATTTGTATCAATGTTATATCAAAATCTTAATAACACATCTATTTCAATGTTGCAGTAACAAATGCCAAATATAATTACATTTAAAATGTGCTTCACAAGCCATTCCAGTAGGATACTCAAGTACATAAATAGTAAGATAAAAACTCTAATCCTCCAACCGCCATGACACCATCGGTCTTCTTGCGAGCTGGGCCAAGAGTGTGATTCAGGCGCCTTTTCTGCCCAACCACGAAGTACATGACTTCCTCGGGTTCCTTCCTAACTTGAAGGAATCTTCGGCCCTGCATAAGGAGCCTAGCAACCTGACACAATAAAACAGGAGGGAACTCTCGATGCATGTCTGGTGCCTATATGTATTTCTAATATGATAAAACATATTTCTTGCAACAGGAGGTGGCAGAGACCAAAATACATATATTTCTAGGCTTTTAAAAACAAATCCATCTATTTAAATGGTACAAGTGCTTGGCCAAGCATAAATAAAAACAAGTGGTAGTTTCAGAAAAGGTAAAACTACCGTCTCTGTGGATCCACCTTCGGCATCCTATCCTAGAAGTTACCAAAATACAGTATAATAAAGTGCAAAAACAGAAAGTTGTGCATTTTCCATATATGCTTCATGCATTTCATTGATTCTAAAAGAATTTTCTTCATTTATCCACATTCATAAAAATGTTTTTCAAACTGATTTCCATTCATACTTAGGTTTCAAATGAGAGTTTCAAAACATCTTTTGAGTTCCATTTTATCATGTTGAACAAAAGAATAGGTTGTAAAGTTTCAGTATTAAAATAAAATCTGCTCTTTTCTCAGTGAATTTTCTCTTGTTTAGTAAAGAAATCTGTTTTCACTCCAAGCTACTCTCTTGAATGTTCTTGTTCAAGTTTGGTTTTTCAAATGTAAAATGTATGTACATCATGATATTTTCAGTGTATGAACACAAGTAGAAGTAATAATTTTCTGTATAAAACAGTATTCTCAGATTTATGTATATTTCTATATCTTCAAAAGTCAAGCTAATTTGAAAGCGGAATTCCCAATTTGCTACAGGTTTCTGGTTAAAAATAATATACAGAAACAAGATAATTCTTTCAGAAAAACAGAGGTTTGCAAATTTGCATTTGAGTTTTCTATTGTATGCTAATATTCAGAAATCTACATCTGTATGTAAGCATAAGACAATGTGACCAAAAGAAAATCACCAATTTGCATGATTCCAAGAGGTACATTTTCATATTTCCAGCTTCAAAGATACTGAGATGTATATATATATATTTATCAGAAATATATCACATTTTGAAGATGGTTTTCCTATGTAAGTTCACATTTATATATATATATATATATATAGCTGAGTATATATATATACATATATATATATATATGTTTTTAAAAAAATACAGATTTTCATAAAAAAAATTCACGTTTTATGGCCGCGTACACATAAAAGAGCATTATACAGGGTCCCAAACAGATGATAAGCACCCCAAAGGTGCTGGGAGGCCTTGCCTCTCCCATGGGGAGGGCGCGGGCTGTGAGGAGGCCTCGTCCCCTCCACAGGCCGTGGCCTGTGGAGGGCGCGAGCCTCCCCACAGCGCCGTCCCTTCCTTTGGGAAGGGCTAGGGATTAAAATCCCTTCCCCATACATCAAAAAAAAATTCTTAAAAATAGAATTCGCCCAGCATCCAACTGTAATTAAATTCATTTCAAAAGAATTTCGAAATAATGTTTGGTAAAGGTTTTCTTGCGAAATTTTGAGTATATATATATATATATATGCACAGGAATGCAAATTCTTGTATATATATATATATATATATATATATATTTATATATATATATAATTTCATATCTTTTCTCTCACAATTTTCTGTACAAAAAAATAGCAAATGAGGGCAGTTTCATGAAATGCAGATTTGTAAAATAATATAACCCTGTTCTGGAAGAAGGAAATTGGGTATTTTCTCAACAATGTAAACAAATGAAGAAAAGGTTTTTCCCCAGATTTAAAAATAAAACTTGAAGACATTTTCTCAGGCATTTGTAATCATTTTCATAAAATCTTGCATACAAATTCTCCAATTTCATACTAAAATTAAAACTGGTTTAAAAGAAAAGAATGGAAAAACCTGGCAAATTACTCCAGTTGCAGATGTCCAGAATTTCATTCAGTCTCCTTCTCCCTGAGCCCCTGGTTATTTTTTGAATAAGCTTCTCCTCTCTCCACCTTAAAGCCTTATTCCCTTCTTTCGAGAGTCATGCAGACCCTTTCAAATTGACAGATGGATAATTTTCTTGGCAAATATTACATGCAAAAATAAAGAGATAGCCACTTGCTGAGAACATTGTTGGTTTTAAGAAGAATTTCCCAGAACCCAATTTTCTCGGGACTGTTTTTCTATTTAATATTAGTTTCCTCTCTCCTAATTTTGGACTTTGGTTTAAAACATATGCAAATAAAATATTTCCACTTTATTTCAATTTCATAAATAGATAAAATTTAATAAAAAGATTTTCAATTATTTGCACAGAAAGTGGGATAGATTTAATAGAAAAATCATAATCTTTTCAAAACTACAATTGATAATTAATTTATATTTATGTTATTATTTTTATTATTTATTTATTCAAACCATTTATTACCTATTTTGTAAGTAATTCAAAACAATCAAATTGAAACAGACATTGCCTAAATGCAACTATATAATTTTTAGGTGTTGTGTGTGTGACCGAGAGTTCTTCCTCTTTTACCCTATCGGGAAGCTAGCCTTCTTTCCTCAATCACACTCTTGGTCTTTGACCACTTGCAACTCAAGTGCACTCAGGCGTGCAACAACGAAATTGTATTAGTAACCGATATAGAGATATAAATCAAAGCAATAATTAAATCAATACTTCTATTTTGTTCTATCTTGCATATTTTAAAATAAAATGCGTTCACAATTTCAAAAGTAAATATTTTTTTCACATTTCCATACACCAAAGCATTTTATTATATCATATTACTCTAACAAACACCATCATTCATATAATAAATCCACACAAAGCCATGGTCAAAACATCATCAAAGTCTGAGACGTGACAACCACCATACATCGCAAACACATAGCCACCGGTGGATCTTCTGCTGTCAATGTCACCTACCCAATCTGAATCCACATATCCAAGAATACTTACTTAGTGTCAAGGTCCACTAGGATAACCATGAAAACATAAGGAATACTCAGAAGCACCTCATAAATATTTGAACACTCTCTTCAATGCATCCCAATGTACTCATCCAAGATTAGCCATAAATCAACTAAGGACTCTCGTTGCTTGGTAAATGTCTGGCCTCATACAAACCATAGCATACATACGACTACCAACAAAACTCTCATATGGTACTCTGGTCATGTCTTCCTTCTCAATAGGAGATTTTGTACAATCCTCCATAGAAAGCTTCATCCCCTACATTACAGGAACAACTAATTGTCTGCAAGTTGTCATGTTGAACCTCTACAACATAGTATTCACATACTTTCTTTGACTTAACCAAAGATTTCTATTAGCTTTGTCTCTTTTGATCTCCATCCCCAGAATATACCTCACTGCACCTAGATCCTTCATCTCAAACTATGTTGACAACTAAGACTTCAAATCTGAAATCAAACTTTTATCATTCCCAAAAATAACATATCATCTACATACAATGCAATTATGAGAATTCAACCATTATCATATTTGTAATAAACACAATGGTCAAATTTAGATCTCAAAAATTCGAATGACAACACATAGGTATCAAACTTTTGGTACCACATTCTAGGAGACTACTTAAAACCATACAACGACTTTTTCAACTTGCAAACCAGATTTTCTTTACCTTTAACCATGAAATGCTTTGGTTGTGACATATAGATCTCTTCCTCCAAGTTACCATGAAGGAGCGTTGTCTTCACATCCATTTGTTCCACTTCTAGATCATACTATGTTGCAAGTGATAATAGGAACTAGATAGATGTTAGCTTCATAATAGGAGAGAAAATCTCACCATAGTCAATTCCCTCCACCTAAGAATACCCCTTAGCAACCAACCATGCCTTATACTTCTCAACACTACCATATGGACCAAATTTTCTATTGAACACCCATTTACATCCAACAAGTTTTCGTCCTTCAAGAAAATGTATCAGATCCCATGTATCATTTTTCTTCAATGCAACCATTTCTTCATCCATGGCTTTCATCCAAGAATCTGCATCACTCATACCCATAGCCTCTCTAACAGTCTTAGGTTCATCAATGTTAGAAATCAAAGCAAAAATGCAACCAAAATCCAACAAAGAATAACCAAATCTTTCAAGTGAATATCCAAACCTATCAGGTTGTGGCCTTTCTCTGGTAGATCTCATGGATTGTTGAGGTTGAGGTTCTTCTTCTTCTTTAGAACTTTCAGAACTTCTCAAACTCTCCTCATCACCAGGTTCAACAAGAGTACACAGTTCTTTCATCGGAGTAAGTGGAACTTGAACTACATCCTTTTGTTTCTCCTCTTTCTTTGGCTGAAGCTCAAATTTGGAGGGTTTCATCTCTTGAAAAATCACACTTTTGCTATAGAGAATCTTTCCAGCCAGTGGATCCCAAATCTTATACCCTTTCACACTGACACCATAGCCGATGAAGATACATTTAACTGCCTTGTTCTCCAACTTAGACCTCTTCTCAATTGGAACATGAGTGTAGGCTAACAACCAAATACTCTAAGATGTCTCATCGAAGGATTTTTACTAGACCACACCTCCATGGGTGTCTTATCAACAAGAGCTAATGTAGGAGATTTGTTGATTAAATAACATGTAGTGGCTACAGCTTCAGCCCAAAACTTCTGCTCAAGGCCAACACCACTAAGAATACTCCTAGCCCTCTCCATCAATGTCATGTTCATCCTCTCCGTAACTCCATTTTGTTGTGGGGTGTATGGAGTTGTCTTATGTCTCTCAATCCCATGCTCTTTACAAAACTTATCGAACTTTGTTGAAAAAGACTCACCGCCATTGTCAGTCCTCAAATATTTAATCTTTCTGCTAGTCTGATTTTCTACCAAGGCTTTAAACTCCTTAAATTGACTAAAGACTTTACCTTTACTTATGAAAAAATAAATTAATGTCCTTCTACTATAATCCTCTATGAAAGAAACAAAATATATAGATTTTTACAATGAAGGAACATTCACAGTACCAAATACATTTGCATGAACATAGTCAAAAACCCCAGAAGACTTGTGAGAACTAAAGTGATAAGTAACACCCATGTTGTTTACCATAAACTCAATGTTCACAAAATTTGAACTCAAGATTACAATCATCAAGACCTTCAACAAGGCTCTTAGATTTCAAGGCTCTAAGACCCTTCTCATCAATGTGACCAAGTCATTGATGCCATAACATTGTCTTCTCTGTAGGAAGCTTCATTTCCAAGGAATGAGCATCCTTAGGTACCCAAAATGCATGACCATCATCTATGCAGTTGCTACAGATTTCTCTACTCAATCTGATGGTGAGGATGAATAATCCAAATATTTCTAATTTCAGTTTGCCAGAAGAAATATTGCACTGAACCGTGCATGCATCCAACTTAAAAAATGTGTCAATCTGAACAACCTTAGCCAACACCATAGCTCCTCTTTTCATCTTGCATCCTCCGCTTTGAGAAACAACTTGCACTCCCACATCATTCAATTCACTCATAGAGAGCAGGTTTTGTGCCAAACCTAGGATATGCAATACACCATTAATCCCCTTCACTCTTCCATCAGGGAATCTAATTTTTACTCTTCCACAACCAATGATCTTCAGGTGGGATTCATCACCTAGATACACCTTTCCACCGTCATATTCTTCATACTTTGAAAACCAACCTTTGTGAGAGGTCATGTGGAAAGAAGCACCTGAATCTATCAACCACACATCTTCTAATGCATGCATTGTGTCATTTTGAGAGGATTTATCCGAGTTGTAATTTAAGAAACTATTTTTTTCTTTCTTCTTTTTCTCTTCCTTACACTCTTTTCTAAAATGACCAGATCTGCCACAGTTCCAACACTTGAAGTTTCCACCATTAAAATTCTCCATTTTGGTTCTACTGGATGTGCTTTCCATATCTTTCCTGCAACAAGGTCACAAAAATACCCTTCTAAAAAACTCCCACTAAAACAAAGATCGGCTCAAGAAACCATTCAAACCCAACAACAAAATCAAAGTTGGCCAGGATCTAATACCAATTGAAAGGAAGCTGGGTAAGCGGAAGCAACTTCCTACACTAATCTAAGCAGGAGAGAGTTGCAAAAATTTCTTAAACACCTTTAACTGTTACAGATTTAGATGCACATACATATCATAAATAGATAAATAAAGAACTCGTAGTTCACATAATTTTATGTGGGGAAAACCATTTTGGGAGAAAAACCCCACACTCTAAAAAACAACTCAATTATATTATTCAACAACAATTAAATAGTTACAATATAATTGTAGAGCTATGATCTTGTAGGAGTCTTCACAATTCTTCACAATTCTGGAGTAATTTTGGCAGCATAATGGCACTTCAATAAAACAACTCAACATACAACTCCAAAATACAAGTGCTCAATATATAAGAGTTTACAATGCATAAAATAAACATTTCTAGATCAACTACCAAACGTTGAATGTGCAACATGGAAAGTGCCAAAAACACTACAGATGCACAATAGTAAGTTTGCAATTGTCATCACATGCCAATCTGCAAAATCTGCATTTTCCAAAATAACTACACCTCGAAAAACTCACATTCCATGTAAACTCAACATGGACATAGAAAAAACCATTTATGCACAACTCCACCTATAAAATCAACTTTCTAACTTGACTCCTCATTTGAATAGAAACTGCAAGTTGTAACTCACAAAAACAGAGTGAGAAAATCAACAACTTTTAATATTTAAAAAAAATCAAATCTTTAGAAAAATCAAAGGTTGAGACACCTTCTTTTTCCAACAGGAAAGAACCTTATCAAAACCAAGACACCCTATATCCCACCCACAAAAGGATATACAGGGTTGTTCAGAGAACTGAGACCCACTTTCAACAAATTAATGAAAAAACTCTACACATTTTTTATTAAAATCACTTTTAATTTAACACAATGATAAGGATCACATAAAATTTTCAGCCCCAAAATTAAAGTGCCTAGGTCATCATTGGTGTTGTTTTATTGGGCATTACTTTTCTTTTTAAAGTGTGGTCTAGGGAATTAATAGAAGAGCCTAATCTTACACTAAAACCTAATATTTAAACATTTGTCGGCGACCTTGTTGGCTTCCAAATGGTGGTCAAGGGATCAAAACTGGATAGTCTCTTTGCTGAGCACTTGCTTGGCTAGTGTAAAAGATATATGATAAATTACTATAATAGAACTCAAAGTTATGTTCCACCACTTTATTGATGGATCACGATTTTCATTTTAATATTGCATAATGCCATGAATGCCAAGGGCATCATTCAAATCAAATAGAATTATCTAATAAAAAAATGAAGAAGTCTGAGAATAGAATATTTATCATATACTTGCAAACCTATAAATTTATTCAATAAACCTCACAAAACATAGATCCATAAAGCTCTATAATAAACGCTACGAATCTCTTTTATTACAAATAGTTCTTCAGAATTTACTTAATGAACAGTAACTAATAGTTTTTTATGATGTGCAACAAAATCGTCCTAAACTTTAAATTGTTTATGTTTCTTTTTTTAAATATCTTTTATGATATTCAAAAAGATCTTTTTGTGATTTAACTATTTATGTTTTTATTTTCATATTATAATGATGTCCAACAAAATCTTCCCTAACATTTAGATTGTTTATGTGCTCCTTTTTATATCACAAAATTGGTAGTTCAGATAAGAAGTGTGGAGTTTATGCCCTTCCTTTCACTCAGTGTATTTCTATGTGGTTTCACCTAGTTTATCTATGGCATTTTGGGCAAAGATATATTTGCAGCCTTTTTATTATATATCAATGGGAATTTTCCTAGTTTTAGTAATGATTAGATCATAAACATAAAACCCAAAGAAAGTAATGAAGTGCAAAGGAAAATAAATGAAAAACACAAGACTAAATAAGCTCACCAAGTGTCTTCAATCTCCATGGTTGATCTCCATTACACCTTCTAACTTGCTGGAAAGATGTGTTGCCCTCATATTCAATGTACGAGCAATTTAATGACAAAGTCCTAATCAATATTTTGAAGGATTTAAAATGACTACAATGCTATCATGCAAATGATAAACATTGAACTAATGTCTAAACTATGCCAAAATAAAGTCTATGAAAAGAATGTAAGATTTCCTAAGATTCAACAATTATTCCAAAATGAAATATCAAGAAATTGTCAACCTACGAAGTGTGAGCACAATTGGCATTTTATAGAAAATGCAATTTTGGACGGACGACCAAGATTAAAAGTTGATGAAAGCCTAAAATCAGAGGTCAAGATTGCATGTGACAACCCATAATTAGGGTTAGGGAAAGAATCTTAAATGAGTGGCCAAGATGCATTTGAGAAAATCGAATCGGCGGTAGAGAATAAATCTGATAATTAGTCAAAAACATAAAGATTTTCAAAATTCAAGAAGATAAAGACTGTTTGATTTGTAAGATTCGAAAAATCAAGAGAATAAAGGTTGAGCTGAAAAAGAAGATTTGGAAAATCAAGAATTTGCTCAATTACTTGATTTTTGGAAGAAGATTACCATTTTGAATTAAATTAATTCAAAATATGGATTTTGTGTGATAGTAAATAATCGATTTTCAAACTATTTACTAAAATGAAGTGACGGTTAATAAAGTGAGATCATTTTAAATAATTTCATTTATTTAAAATGAGAGAAATGTTAAATTAGGTAATTAAATAATTAAAGATAGTCATTTAATTTAGAGGATTATGGCCGATAATTAAATAAATTAATAAATTCATTTAATTATGAGAATTAGTGACATTAAATAAATAAATAAAATTCATTTATTTAATAATTGAGAATACATAAATGAATAAAGGTAATTAAATAAATTAAGAAATTTATTTAATTGTAAGAGGACAATAGACCCTTAGTGACATATTGAATAAATAAATAAAATTTATTTATTTAATAATCATGAAGAAAGCAAGAGACATGAATTAATTAAATAATAATCAATTATTTAATTAATAGTCAAATGTGGACCAAGAACATAATTAAATGTCACAATTATGCTAGGACGAAAGTGGTAAAATAGAGCTTACAGGCCTAGGTCATTTTTAAGTGTCTACATTTTTCCCCTCTTTGTCATAATGTCACTTGTTTCATTGTGACAAAGAAAATAAGTCAAAAATATGCCTGAGTGCAAAATAGGATGAGGAAGAATGACGAGAGAGGTAGCGATATGCTCCCTCGAGAGGACAATCGGGTTCTAAGAACGCGGGTGTGCTCTCGAAATTGATGAGAAGACTAGAATATGAAGAGACAAAGAAATGTTAGTGCAAAATATATGGATGATGATATGGATGCAATGCCTATATGAGATGGGTGAGAGAAGATGACAAGACAGAATGAGATGCATGTTAGTTTCTAGACCAAATCCTTCAACATATTACCATAGGACTTTAATATTTATTGCTCTTAATCATCATTGGGAAGATTATTGTAATGGCCAACAAACACCATGATATGACATAGATCAAGGTGTGCAAGATCTTGTAAGACAAGCAGTCGCAGACAAGGATGATCATGACTCATACTAAGAGCGCAATTGCCCCAGTCTTTTTGTCATAACCAACCACAAGCATAAAAAGACAAGAAAGACAAGTCATGAAATGTCGTTGCTCCTCTAAATCCTATTGCCAGGACATCCTTGAGGAACTAGCAACATTATTGTCAAAAGACAAGATAAAAAAAACCATCATCATGATATGTCGTTGCTTTTCTAAATCCCGTTGTCAGGACCTCACTGAAAAACTAGTCACATGATGAAAAAAGCCAAAGACAAGATAAGACAATCATGATACATCACTGCTTTTCTAAATCCTATTGTCAGGACCTCGTCGAAAAACTAGTAACATGATGAAAAATCCAAAGACAAGATAAGACAATTATGATACGTCGTTGCTTTTCTAAATCATGTTGTCAGGACCTCGCTAAAAAACTAGTAACATGATGAAAAATTCAAAGACAAGATAACAAAATCATGATACATCACTGCTTTTCTAAATTCCGTTGTCAGGACCTTGCTGAAAAAATAGTAACATGACTGTCAAAAAGACAAGACAAGACAATCATCATGATACGTTGCTACTTTTCTAAATCCTGTTATCAGGACCTCACTGAAAAACTAGTAACATGATGAAAAATCCAAAGACAAGACAATCATCATACATCAGTGCTTTTCTAAATCCCATTGTCAGGACCTCGCTAAAAAACTAGTAACATGACTATCAAAAAGACAAGACAAGACAATCATCATGATACGTCGTTGCTTTTCTAAATCCTATTGTTAGGACCTCGTTGAAAAACTAGTAACATGATGAAAAATCCAAAAGACAAGTGCCAAGTGTCTACCAAGTGTGTTTGAATGTCGAGTGTTTTGATGTCAAGATATCAGGTTTGATGATGTCGAGATGCCAAGGTGTCATGTTTTGACAATTCCAAGATGACGAAATGTCGAAGATTGTCAAATTCAAGAAGGACACATCCTGAATGATGTCAATATCAAGAAAATTGTTCCTTAAATGTCAAGAGGATCCCTCAAAATGCCAGATGATAGTGATGATGCCTAGGATGGACTCATCCTAAGGCATAAATGACAGAGTTATTCTTTAGAAGGACACATCTAAAGGATACTAATGTCGAGAGGAGTCATCCTTAAATGTCAAGAGGATCCCTCAAAATGTCAGATGACAATGACGATGCCTAGGAAGGACACATCCTAAGGCATAAGTGATGAAGGCTATTCTTCAGAAGGACGCATCTGAAAGATAACTAAGAGTTGAGAGTTTGACCGGTTGTGACAATTTGACTTGTTTTGACTAAGTTTGACTATAGTTGACTGAAGTTGACTAAATTGACTTGTGTTGACTGCATGTCCATATTGTCCTACCGATATGATTATTGTAATTTTTTATAGGATTTTTTCCATTTGGACATGATTTGCTTTGACTTGAAGACTTTTGATGTGTGTACCAGTGTAGTGCCATGAACCCTAATGGACTAACCTAGTGTGGCCTCGGGATCTCATTGATAGATGGCCTTCCCTATGTCATGCACTCAGAGACCTCATAGTTTGACATAACCAATGACTTTGTCTTGATAACCAAAGATTGAATCATGATTTTATTTCGACAAACCTAAAAGGACTGACTTAATGTCTCGGGTACTCAAAAATGAGTCTTGCCTACATAGTAAATGCATAGAGACAACATAGTTCGGACAAATGACAAAGACTAATTGATTGACACGACAGACTTTCAACGGGAAATGACTTCGTATTGCGTTCTTGAGATAATTTGATGTTTGTTGGAGTTTCTTTAGAACACTTTTTGAGTTTTAGGCCTTTTTTTCAAGACATTTTACAATGTTTTTGTCTTTCTTCAGGACATTTTGTGATGTTTTTGTCTTTTTTCAGGATATTTTATGATGTTTTGTCTTTTTTCAAGACATTTTATGATGTTTTTGTCTTTTTTTAAGGACTTTTTATGATGTTTTTCCTTTTTTAGGACTTTTTGCAATGCTTGTCTTTTTTTCAATACTTTTTATGATGTTTGTCTTTTTTTGTTTTGGATTTTGACATTTTACGAGGACCGTGACAAATGCATGTGAATGATTCCTATGCATGAGAATCCAAGGACATACATGATTATGCCCCTAGTCAAGCTAAATACCAATTGATAGGTAATGACAACATTGTTTGACATGGGAAGGACACATCTCGAAACAACGTGAGGATGACGATAATGTGATCAAAGGATTAAGATTTGCAACCAGGCCAGGAACAAAGTCAAGGAATGTTTTGGATGATGTGCTAGGATGTCGAGCAAGATTATCTAGATTAGACTTATTGCATTTGGAATGACGTCTTTTTAGGACTGAATGAGATGATGGAATATCCTTAGACCGTTTGACAAGGGAAAGCCAAGATAGGTGACAGAAATGAAAGGATGCTAGGTGGCCTTGGAAAAGGACATGAGACATGATCTCGACTAAAGGAATTGTCATATGATTTTCAAGGACTATGTCACATAAGGATAATGAGGTTATGAAAGTAATGACATGACGTTTCACAAATAATATATGACCAAAGGATAGACATGTCAAGAGCTTTCCCAAAGCATGATTTATGTGTGCTAGTTTTATGTCAAGACCAAGGTAGGTGGGAAAATGGACGGAAATGATATGAATGAAATGGATGGGTGTAAATTTCATGAGGAAAGTATGGGAAATGAGATGACTTTCCCCCAAGTGCAAAAGTCCACATAAACAATTTATTTTACACATGACGCATGTTTGCCAGGTTTTCACCATTGGACGAATTTTTTCTCTTTACTATTTTCTTGACCTTTTGATTTTTTTGGTATCACCAAGATGCCTATTTTCCAGGTTTTCATCAGGGTGACAATTTTTTGATTTTTCAATTTTTTTGTATTTTTTATATTTCTAGATAGCCTTAATGCTTTAGATGACCATTGACTATTCTGAATTCATTGACGGTGTTGATGTAGATACTAGGGTCATGATATGTCAATAATGACCTTTCTGAAGCAATTGTCACATCAGGATCATAGCGCTTACATATAAAGATTTTTGAAAATCAAGAAGATAAAGACTGTTTGATTTGTAAGATTCAAAAAATCAAAACGATAAAGGTTGAACTAAAAAAAAAGATTTGGAAAATCAAGAATTTGTTCAATTACTTTATTTTTGGAAGAAGATTACCATTTTGAATTAAATTAATTCAAAATATGGATTTTGTGTGACAACAAATAATCGATTTTTAGATTATTTACTAAAATGAAGTGACAGTTAATAAAGTGAGATCATTTTAAATAATTTCATTTATTTAAAATGAGAGAAATGTTAAATTAGGTAATTAAATAATTAAAGATAATCATTTAATTTAGAGGATTATGACTGATAATTAAAGAAATTAATAAATTCATTTAATTATGAGAATTAGTGACATATTAAATAAATAAATAAAATTCATTATTTAATAATTGAGAAGACATAAATGAATAAAGGTAATTAAATTAATTAAGAAATTTATTTAATTGTAAGTGGACAATAGACCCTTAGTGACATATTGAATAAATAAATATAATTTATTTATTTAATAATCATGAAGAATGCAAGCGACATGAATTAATTAAATAATAATCAATTATTTAATTAATAGTCAAATGTGGACCAAGGACATTATTAAATGCCACAATTATGCTAGGACGGAAGTGGTAAAATAGAGCTTACACGCCTAGGTCATTTTTAAGTGTCTACATTTATAATTCATAATATCGATTTTTTTTTAAGTTTTAAATTTGATTGTATAATTTTTTGTCATCAATATTTGTGATCAAATTCCTTGATCCATCATGAGAATGCAATAAATCAAGTAATATAAATGAGCAAAAAAAAATCCAAAACACTGATAAAAAAAATATTTATACAAAATCTAAGAACTTTAAAAAAATTCCTCCACACTTATTCTTGAAGAAATATTCTGATATATGTATATATTGATGAATGACATAATCTTATGTAAAGTTAGTTTCATTATCATAGCTTTTATCTCTTCATATATAGAGCTATCCCTATGCCATTTAGACCTTACTTTATCTTCATATAGTTTCATTCTCATAGCTTTTATCTCTTCATATATAGAGGTATACCTATGCCATTTAGACCTTAATTTATCCTCATATACATATACTTTTATGCATCTACCTTGTCTTCACATTTATCACATTCACTTATGCCTACCTTCACTTATTGGTTAGCCACATAGATTTGATCATTCATTCAACTAGGGTCATTTTTGTGTTCACAAATTTGACCCTTTCATTTCAAAAATTCAAATTCAAGTTGTTGTTGATCAACACCCTCCGTTTTATATATATATGATCTAATCTTATGTTACAATGCTAGGTCCATTCCCATATCCTTTATTCCTTCATATAGACTTTAATTTTTTCTTATATGCACATACTTCTATGCTTTTTTCTTATCTTTAAATTTATCATATTCACCTATACTCATCTCCATATATTAGTTATCCATGTCCAGATTTGAATGTTGATCCAACTAGGGTTATTTTTCTAGTTGCAAAATTGCTAATTCTAATTTTGGTTAATTGGCACCCTTCATTTTCCTTATATGAGCCAAGTAAGTTCACATTTTACAAAATTTAATGGTATGTGCTAGTATTCTAAGATATTTACTTGCCTAAATATTTTACATCATCACACATTCAATCATCTTCTCTCATTCTAGAGCATTAAAATTGAAATCAGTAATGAAACACTTGGATTTGATGCACTCAAATGGGTAATGAATCTGCATACATCATTTAAGGAATCTTGCTTGTCGTTTTCCAACTTTGTAAAACAATTTCTAAAGGTTGACCTTAGAGAACTTATCTCTTTGTGATGAAATGATATCTCTTCCAAGGTATAAATATCATTAGTATTAAAGTAAGAAAAAACACAAAGCAAATAGACTAATTAGGTGAGCAATAGAGAATAAATATGCATTATGTAAGGTCAAGTTTGAACCTAGTAGATAAAAACATGATCACAAGAATGGCCTAAACCTCTAGACTTTACCCTTAATAAGCCAAAGGCCCATCACAAAATTCTAAGCAATTAACTATAGAGAGGATCCACTTTGATTTTGTGATAATTATAAAATGCACAAAGGATGCTGCAATTATCAATCTAAGATCTAGACTAGTGTTGCTAAAATACACAAAAGGTGATGCACAATTATTGATCTAAGATCCAAAATAGTGTTGTTAAAATGCACAAATCTTGTAACATACTAACCCTTATTGAAGTAAAAATTTATAAATTTACATAGGTTACAAGTAAATAAATTGAGTAACAAACCATTGCAATAAAAAATCTCCTTCTTTATTGATAACTTTCAACCAAGATGCATAACATAATACAACATGAATTCCTTTTCATTTCATAAAATACATCAATACAAGAAAGCATACATTTACATACATAGCTCAAAGATCTTTAGAACAAATAGTTGTAAGACGTTCCAAGATCCTTCCTTTCAAATCTTGGTTCTTCGGTCACCTGTTGTGGAGGAGAAGAATCACTTAGGTTCTTTTCCACCAACCACGGACTCATAATACAGTGCCCCGCACATCTATCATTCGATAGATGGCCCTTCCCTTCAATGAAGAGATTGGTAGAGTAACTGATAACAACAACCAACTGAGCATAGTGTTGTGTCCTACATAACTAGATCCTTGTAATCCCACAATCTAGAAATAGCATGCATGTAATGCTAGATCACGGTGAACTTACAGTGTGGTTTCGATAGTCACACAATCTAGAGTGGAGTCTCATACATTCACACTACTTTGGCCAAAGTGTTCTCATTCAGTACTTCAAATGAAGTTATCTATCACATACACTACTCAGTGACGATTTGACTTAAGGCTATCTTAAGCTACACATAGGTGTTTCCTTCAATAAATAGTCCATCATCCTAGATAACCTATCACCATAATAATCTACTTGGAATTAACCTACTTAACTAGTAAGTTCACAAGCTAGGTATTTCCTCAATGGATAGTCCATCATTCCATAGATAACATATATACTTGGATTAACCCTACTTACACATAAGTACTTAAACTCCCTTCCATACTGGATTATCTATATTAGGAGTAAACACAAGCTTTCCTAGTTAAATCAATAACTTGGCTAAGAGCACCATATGTGTTTTCCATGTTCAATCATACCTAGTATATAATACTTATGATAAATACACATCTCCTACTATGGAGTACTTAAAAATACATTTTGAAAACAACATAATAGCTTCAACTTCCTTTTCAAAATAATCTAAATTCTCTAATACATATACTAGGAAAGAAATCTCAACCATGCATGCAAGACACATCATTCAAAAGTAAAATAACAAAGAAGAAGACATCCCCATGCCTGTTTTCGCTTATCCAAATCAAATGGCAACAATGCAATCTTTTCCACAACAACAAGCTTGGTAAAAAACTCCTCAAGAATGTCACTATAAACTCTACCTCTCAAGTTGATAGCTTACTCCTCTAAAAATATAATAGCTTCTCAAAATATAACATCCTCACAAACTATATGAACTCATTTCCTTTCTCTCTCTTAATGCAAAGAAAAGTATGGCTGGAAAATACAAAATTATGAATTGCAAAAGATGTATTATCTTATGGAAGAATGTGTCCCTCTCAAATGAAATGGTTCAGCTATTTATAGAGCAATCAAGCAACCTCAAAGCCTACAGTTTAGACATGTTAATGGATAGCAAGCTTCATACAAAGAAACACATGAAACATATTAGAAATGTGGAAATTTCACAAGATAATACTTAGCATAATCACCTATAGGTCAACTTGTTTAGTGACAACAATATGAAGACTTATTCAATCAACATATGCATAATTCAAATTGTCACAATGAAAAGACTTCTACAACAACTTAGATTCAAAGGTGGTGTCACTTCCATTATCATTTCCTTCATATTTGGCATGGTTAAACTATCAAAAGAATCAGTCAACTTTTATTTTATGACAAGTTTCCATCGATCCATTGTGTCCATAAATTGACATGAGTAGTTAAATGCATTAGACAAAGTCATGGTTGGTCTCACTATTGGTGTCGACCAATTCAAATATATTATTGACAGCAATACTATGTTATAAATCCCATGCCAAATAGTATGATAATCAGTTAACACAAACAATCATTATCTATTTAATCGGCTTCATTTGACATAGTCAATAATGACTATTATCGACCTCCATTCACGTAGTCTCTATCGACTATAACAACCTTTTATATATTGGCTTCTATTGAATAAGAGATAGTCAAATTAATAACATATATTATGTTAAATATATAATATATATCAAATACCAACATGTATATATATATATATATATACGTACGCCAATAATGTAAGCATAGATTCGATATATATATATATATATATATATATATATATATATATATATATATATATATATATATATATATATATGAGTACAGGAAAGATAGTATATAATAAACACATTATGTTGAATGTATTCATATATATATATATATGTGTGTGTGTGTGTGTATAAATGTATATGCCTCTATGTACACGTATGTGTAGGTATATCTATATCAATGCATCTGTATGAGTGTGTCCATTCACGAACGTACACATGTATCAATATACATATACATATGGATACGTGTATATATATATGTTCACATCTAATTCACATATAGCCATTCACGATTACCATCATATTGGTAAGTGTTTACGTGTGGTACATATATACATATGCATATACATGTCGTTAGATCCCATTGACATGCATGTGCATATATATACACATACTTCCACATACATCCCACTTGTCAATATAATCGTAATATTACAAGAAAGATCTCAATCGCTCAAATAGTTAAACATCACTCAATAATGCATGTAGTAGGAAACAAGACTCTCAAATGCAAACATATCGGCCCTAAGGATGACTTACCTACTACCCACAAACTGACTCAACTCAGTCATTCTAATGTGGTGTGTGTTAATTCTTAGATAGTTTACTTTTACCGGTTACTCGACCAAGATCTTCTCCCGAGTGATACTTTCCCTCTGCTTGGAGGAATGTACACATACCTGCATCCACTAACACATGCACATGACAGTCAATTGTTCACAACATATGCAATATGTATAAGCATTTCCAAAGTTAGAATAGTAATAATTCAATAACCTTTCATTCACATATATGCAGTATTCCACCATGAATAACATCAACTAAGGTAATATCAAATGAGATAACATTCATATTGATAACAAGGTACAAGCATAATTTATTCATCTCCAGAATTCACATTACATTCATATTTACCCTATGTAGTATAAGTAAATAGTAACTTCACAATTGGGGTGTAACATACTCCCCCCCTTATGAAACATCATCCTTGATGACCTTAGGGATTATTTTAAAATTAAAAAAAACATCACATTGTTCACACATTCTCAAAATCATTAAGAATATGAGGAAATTTCTTATGAATTTCCACATAGTCCTCCCAAGTACCTAAGTCTTTTGCATACTGGTCCCACTGGACTTTGCATTGCAAGACTTCTCTATTACACTTGAGTGTAGTTTACCTGTTCCTAGCACTTTGATGGGCTCGAAAGTTACTACTCTAGGATCTCGTACCTATAAAGCAATCTAATAAATTACATGATTATCCCCTGGTATATACTTTTTTAAGGTAGGACACATGGAAGATGTTATGCATTCTGGCAAGAGCTGGTGGCAACTGATGAGCTACTGGATTCACTTCCTCTAGAATCTCAAAAGGTCCAACGTAACACGACGCTAACTTAGAAGACTTTCCAAATTTAATGGAGCTTTTTTGAGGTTTCACTCTCAACAAAACTTTGTCACTTAAGGAAAAATTATGGGGCACTCTTTTAGCATTAGCATAGCTTTTTTGTCTATCATTAGATTCAATTAACCTTTTCTTAACCTTAACTTGTTCATCCATTCCAACCAACATTTCTGGCCCAAGACTCACTCAATCCTCAAGTTTATCCCAACTTATATGAGTTCGACACTTTTGGCCATACAAAGCTTCAAAAGGAGCCATCTTTATTGCATAATGATAAGATTTATTGTAAGAAAATTCAACTAAGGGTAAGTATTCTTCCCACTTGTACTGTTGATCCATGCAATACATCCTAAGTAGGTCTTCCAACACTTGATTTACCCTTTTTGTTTTCCCATCCATTTCTAGATGATATGCTGAGCTAATATTCAAGTGAGTCCCTAGTGTAGTAAACAAGGTTTGCAAAAACCTAGAATTGACTTGTGCATCCCTATTTGAAATATTATTTTTGTTGCAAGTATGAGCTAGTTTGGTGGTGTTGTCATTGATGTTGTCATTGATGTTTTCATTGATGTTATCATTGATGTCAACACAGTTCAATATGTTGCAGATTGTACATGTATAGTTGAGATACTTCTGAGATGTTGTGAGTACATGGAGCTATCTTTATGGTGTTGCAGATGTGTTGGTTTGATGAGTTTCCAAGTGCTTTTGAGAAAATTAAATAAAGAAGAGAAGTCAGTGTTCAGAATATGCTCTGGTATGTGCTTTGTGTTTCTCTTGTGTTGATCCTATGCTTGTGTAGATATGAATACTTGTTAATGGTAATCTCATGGTGATTTATGTCAAGTTTCAGCTTTTAGTGAGATGGTATATGAAAGTTGCATTCACTGGTATGTGAACTGTCTGGCAAGTTTGATCTTCTGTGGACTGGGAGAAATGTTTTTGCTCTGCAGTCCTCCGCTATTTTAATATAGATCGTGCGGATCTAGGATATGTCTTGTGAAGGTCTTTCCTATGCTCTAGGAAAGAGGTTTGGAGTTTTGTAATCAGGAAGTCATGTTTTAGTAGTTCAGTATGAGTTTGCATAGTCTAGATTAACTAGTGAAAAAATATTAGTGATTGAAGCCTATTGCTTTTACTATAGATGTATCTGGAAGGTTCTGAGATGTATTCTCATGCATAATGAAGCATGTTGTGGCTTCCACGTTTCATCTTCTTGTTGGGAAGCATGTGCATCAATGTTTATTTGTGTTTTCATTAGGTTTGGCCGACCTGGTGTTTACACTTCATTCGAAGAATAAAGTTTAATTGATGAAGTTTGTAGATGATTCAAGAAAGTAATTTTATTTTTTCACTCTTATTCCTTTCCACTACAGGAATTTTGAGTTGCCAACCTAATTTGAATTTATGAAATGATTTTTTGTGGCTGACCTTGGTAAATGTTTCTAAGGTTGAGAATGGTATAAAAGAAAGTTGAATTGTGAAGATTTGTATGACAGTGTGATGCAAAGTGACAAAAATTTTCCACAAATCATACGAGCAAAAGTGTGTGTGAGTGAGTTGTGATATTAGTTTTTCAGAGTGTTGAAGGTAGTGAGCTGAAGGTTTTTGTAATCCTATGAATGTGCTTTAATTATAGTGGTGGATCTTTTGTTCTCTTTTGTATCTGTAGGCAATGAGCCTCCCTGTTGGATAGTGATTCCTTTGTAGGCAGTGAGCCTTTATACTTGGATAGTGAATCCTTTTTTGGGAAGTGAGCCTTTTTATAATCTTTATATTGTGAGTTAACCTTCACCGTGTTTTTTCCCTTATTGGGTTTTCCACATAAAAATTTGGTGTTCATTGTGTTGATTTACTTTTTTCTATTTATGTTTCATGCTCATATTTAATAAAAAAATAGTGTGGTTGAAGGTTTGATAAGTGATAAAGTTTTAAATTTAATTTTGTGTGACAATTGATTCACCCCCCCTCTCAGTTGTCTTGCACATTTTTAACAATTGGTATTAGAGCTTTTAGTTCCTTGTGTAGAGTTGAACCGCTTAAGGAAAATTTGATGGCGCACAAGTTGGTGATCCCTATGTTCGATGGAACTGACTACAATGACTGAAAGGGACGGATGATATGATACATTATCTCTCTTGGTTTCAAGACCTAGAAGGCTGTTGAGAATAAGTATACACTTCCATCTGGTGGTGTTAATTCTATAGATGAGATATATGCTTACGAAGAAAATGAGAAGGCGAAGTATGTGATTTGCAGTGGTTTATCTAAAAATGAGCGAGTCAAGGTTAATTCTCTCGATACTGCATATGAAGTCTGGAAAAAGTTGGAAGACATGTATGAAGGAAACGAAAAGGTGAAATTGACAAGGAGGCTGGCAGAAAAGCGTAGATTTGTGAACCTAAAGATGGAAGAAGGTGAAGAATTTACAAGTTTCTTTCAAAGAGTTGAACTAGCAGCAAACGATGTTAAAAATAAAGGAGGAAAACTAGCAGATGGAGATATAATCGAGAAGATCCTGATCACTTAACTAGAATGTTAATGTGAAAAGATCTATGTTATTGAAGAAATGTATGATCCTAAGAAGTACACTCTATAAGAGTTGTTTAGCACCTTGCAAGCATTTGAGATAAGAAAGTTCTCGAAAGATGAAAAGATAGAAGAGAAGATAGAAATGACATTTAAGGCTTTAAGGCTTTGAATATTGAAGAACCAAATATCGATGATGAAGATTTGGAAGAAAATTTCACCAGGAAATTGAAGAAAGGCATCAAAAAATATAAAGGTATGTTACCCTTTAAATTCTTTAGTTGTGGTAACATTGGTCACTATGCTTCAAGATGTCTGAATAGGGCTACACATAAGAAGAAAAAGGATTATAAGGATAAGGACATGAAGGATAAGAAGTATAAGAATTTGAAGGATAAGAATTATAAGAATTTGTACTATGTTAAGGAAGAGGCAGGTATTTTTGATGACTATCTGACAATGATGTTGATGATAGTGAATGCTTATTCTTAGCTTTGGAAAGTAAATTTGTATCCACTAACTTTGGAAAATGTGTAAGTAAGAAGGCTCTGAAAGTTAAGAAGAATATGAGGGAAGGTACCTTGGTTACCACTTTTCATGCAAGATAGGATGAAGACTACTGGGTAATTGATAGTGGATGTTCTAATCACATGACCGAAGATAAGAGTAAGTTCACTAAACTAGAAAAATATGATGGTGGTTTAGTCATGTTCAGTGATGATTTAGGAGCTAAGATCTATGGTAAAGGTTCAATCAGTTTTGATGGAGTGCATAATATTGATGATGTATATTATGTGAAGGGTTTGAGACATAATCTTTTGAGTGTTGGTCAGATGTGCATAAATGGCCTTAAACTTGTGTTTCAGAACAATCCCTATGAAATCTGAAAAGGAACCAAAAATGGAGATATGATTGTTGCTAGAAGAACTCATGGAAACATCTGTCAATTGAAGGGAGTTGATGGTCATCATCTTGTATCTCAAATCAATTAAAGTTGGTTATGGCACCGAAGAATGGGACATGTGAACTTTGACAACCTAGTCAAGATCAGTGCTAAGGAGATTGTTCAAGGACTGCCTAGAATCACAAGACCTACTAATGCTATGTGCAGAAGTTGTCAATTGGGGAAGAAGACAATATGTAGATTTAAGGGAAAAGAACATTCTACTTCTGGAATATTGGATTTGATTCACATTGATCTTTATGGTCTTACCATGATCGGAAGCTTGAATGGAGACAGGTACTTTATGTTGCTTATTGATGATTATACTTGAATAACATGGGTTGATTTTCTTAGAGAAAAGAATCAGGCCTTGGATAGGTTTAAGGTATTCAAAGCAAGAGTGGAAAATGAAGTTAATATAAAAATCAAGTGTTTGAGATCTGATAGAGGTGGTGAATTCACTTTTGGTGAATTTAATGCATTATGTGAGAAGCGTGGCATAAAAAGACAGTTTTCTGCTCCAAGAACCTCTAAATAGAATGGAGTAGTTGAAAGGAAAAAAAATACAATACAGGAAGCTGCTAGAACTATGATAAAATAGTCTAATGTACCAGATGTTTATTAGAGAGAAGCTATACATATTGTTGTGTATGTTCTTAATATAGTTTAGATCAGACACAACAGCACAAAGACACCATTATAGTTATGGACTAGTAAGACTCCTACTATGAAATATTTTAAGGTATTTCGAAGTAGATGTTATATTAAAAGAGATGATGAAAATCTTGGAAATTTTGATGTTAGATGTGATGAAGGAATATTTCTTGGGTATTCCACTACTAGCAAGGCATATAGATGCTTTAAGAAAAGATTGAGAAAAATCATTGAAAGTGCTAATGTGAAAGTTGATGAAGACATGTGTAGACCTATTGAGATAAGTGAAGTTGAACCTGATGATCCTATCTGCGGACATATACCTGAAGAAAATAATGAGAAGGAAGAAGAAGAAGAAGAGAAAGAAGAAGAAGAACAAGTGGAAGAAGAAGAAGAAGAGAATGAATTGGAACTTGCTGCTAGGATTCCTAAATATGTATAGAAGAATCATCTAGAAGTTCAGATAATTAGAGACAAGAGTGAAGGTGTGAAGACAAGAAGCAGAGTTGCAGCTGAGGTAAATCCATGTTTTCTCTCTAAAATAGAACCTAAAATTGTAAAAGAAGCATGTGAAGATGAAAGTTGGATGGGAGCTATGAAAGAGGAACTACAGCATATAGAAAAGAATTAGACATGGGAAATAGTCCCTAGACCTATGAATGAAGATGTGATTGGCTCAAAATGGGTGTTCTGCAACAAACTAAATAAAAATGGAGAAGTAGTAAGGAATAAGGCAAGACTGGTATGCAAAGGATATTCACAAGTTGAAGGTATAGATTTTGAAGAAACTTTTGCCCCTGTGGCCAGAATGGAAGCTATCATAATGTTTTTGGCATTCTCTGCCCACAAGGACTTCAAGGTATATTAGATGGATATTGAGTCAGCTTTTCTAAATGGTGAGTTGGAGGAAGAAGTGTACATGGAGAAACTTGAAGGATTCCAGCTGTCTGACAAACCAAACATGGTTTGTAAATTAAAGAAAGCACTGTATGGACTAAAGCAAGCTCCCAAAGCTTGGTATGCAAGACTGGACAGATATCTAACAAAGCGAGGATTTAGCAAAGGTTCTGCTGACAGTAATCTCTACTTCAAAGTGCAAGGTAATAAGATGTGGGTATGTGCAGGATCATGATGGGCCAAAAAGTGGCGATATGATGGGTATGTGTAGGGTATGTAGCTAACAACTTTTTTTACCCAAAATTGATGAAATGAAAAGGGTTTTTAAAGGAGATTCTCGGCTTTCCACCAATATAAATTATGATTTACTTTGAATTTAATAAATAATTATTATTCATTTTCTATTTGAATTAGGACTCGATTGATAGGCCGATTGAAAAACATCTATAGCTTTCAAACATTATCACATTTTTGAATCTGAAATATGTTTCACATTCTATGCTTCGATAATATAGGATTAAAAATAAAAAATTGAATTTCATGAAGTTTTGACCAAGTTAAGGTGGTCAAACATACAATTTTTATATTTTTTAAATTTATAATAAAAAATTCATAATTAATTATTTACTTGGAAAAATATTACAAAAATATATGCATCACATCGGGACATAAGTCCTCTACTTATATCTAAAGTCTTATAAAAATATTATTATTTTATTGTGGTTAGGGTGGTCGACTGACACCTACTTCTTATTTTTTTCCGAAATTTAAGTGCTAAGATTGAAATTTCAAATTTTGACCAAATAGATTTTTATTTTTAAAATAAAACCTAGTAGTTTAGAAACTACATTCAATTTTCTATAGATTCTATTATTACATATTTTTGAAATAATATAGATAACTTATTCAAAATTTTACGTCAAGTTTCCTAACTATGGTTTTTTTGAATTTTTGCCACTTAAGGGCCTATTTTTTCCATGGTGATCCTGCACATACCCATGTTGATTGTAGTTGTTTATGTTGATGATATCATTTTTGGTGGAAATGATGGCATGTGTAAAATGTTTGCTGAAGAAATGCAAAAAGAATTTGAGATGTCTATGATTGGTGAATTGAATTTCTTCCTTGGTCTACAAGTGAATCAAACTAATAAAGGGATATTCATTTCACAATATAAGTAAGTAAAAGAGTTGTTGAAAAATTTTGGGATGGAAGATTCTAAACCGGTTTGTACTCCTATGGTAACCAGATGTAAGTTGAGCAAGGATGATGAATCTGCTAAGACTGATCAGAGCAAATACAGATCCATGATTGGCAGATTGTTGTATCTCACTGCTACCAGACAAGATATTATGTATGCAGTGTGTTTAGTTGCCAAATTCCAAGTAGATCCTAAAGAGATAAATGTTATACCTGTAAAGAGGATATTCAAATATCTTAAGGGCACACCAAATTATGGACTATGGTACCCTAAGAGTAATGATTTCACCCTGAGTGCTTATACAGATGTTGATTGGGATGGATGTGTAGATGATTGAAAGAGTACCAGTGGTGGTGCTTTCCTTCTTGGTGGAAGATTGGTTTCATGGTTGAGTAAGAAGCAAGACTTTGTTTCTTTATCTACTGTAGAAGCAGAATATATTGCTACAATATCCTGCTATGCACAAGTTTTGTGGATGAAGCAAACTCTGAAAGCCATTGGTGTGGTATGTGATGAGCCTATCTCTATCTTCTGTGAAAATACAAGTGCAATAAACATTTTGAAGAACCCAATTATGCATTCAAGAACAAAGCATATATCTATCAAATACCATTTCCTGAGAGAAAAAGTATTGGAGAATGAAGTCAGATTGGAGTATGTGACTACAAAGGAACAAATTGCAGATATCTTTACTAAGGCTCTTTTGAAGGATGCTTTTGAACATCTTAGGGAAATGTTGGGGGTTGTTGGCCCTCCTAACTAAGTGCACATGAAGGTGCACCAATCCAGTGAATTCATAGATTCTTCATTTATCTGGACTAATTGTTGGGTCTACTCTATAGGGGAGTAGAAGTGGTTTCATTGTTGCAGTACAGGTGTACTCCTAAGGGGGAGTAATAAGAGTTGTTCTTTTCCATTGATTTCAAAGGGGTAGAAAATGTTATGTGTTGCAATCAATGACAAAGGGGGAGATTGTTTCAAGTATGAGCTAGTTTGGTAGTGTTGTCATTAATGTCAACACAGTTCAGTATGTTACAGATTGTACATGTATATCTAAGATGCTTCTGAGATGTTGTGAGTACATGGACCTATCTTTATGGTGTTGTAGATGTGTTTGTTTGATGAGTTTCTAAGTACTTTTGAGAAAATTAAATAGAGAAGAGATGTCAGTGTTCAGAATGTGCTCTAGTATGTGATTTGTGTTTCTCCTATGTTGATATTATGCTTGTGCAGATCTGAAGACTTGTTAATGGTAATCTCATGGTGATATATGTTGATTTTAAGCTTTTGGTGAGATGGTACATGAAATTTGTGTTCACCAGTATGTGAACTATCTGACAAGTTTGATCTTTTGTGGACTGGGAGAAATGTTTTTGCTCCCCAGTCCTCCACTATTTTAATTTAGATCGTGCAGATCTGGGGTATATCTTGTGAAGGTCTTTTATATGCTCTGGAAAAGAGGTTTGGAGCTATGTAATCAGGAAGTCATGTTTTAGTAGTTCAGTATGAGTTTGAATAGTACGTATTGACTGGTGAAATAAATTCAGTGATTGAAGTCTGTTGTTTTTTTTGTGGATGTATCTAGAAGGTTTTGAGATGTATTCTTGTGCATAATGAAGTGTGTTGTGGCATCCACGTGTCATCTTCTTGTTGGGAAGTATGTGCATCAATATTTATCTATGTTTTCATTAGGTTTGGCCAACCTAGTGTTTACACTTCATTCAAAGAATAAAGTTTAATTAAGGAAATGTGTAGGTAATTCAATAAAATAATTTTATTGGTCCACTCTTATTCCTTTCCACTATAGGAATTTTGAGTTTCCAACCTAATTTGAATTTATGAAATAATGTTTTGTGGACGACCTTGGTAAATGTTTCTAAGGTTGAGAATGGTATAAAAGCAAGTTGAATTGTGAAGAGTTGTATGACAGTGTGATGCAAAGTGAGGAAAGTGTGCCACAAATCATAAGAGAAAAAGTGTGTGTGAGTGAGTTGTGATAGCAGTTTTTCAGAGTGTTGAAGGCAGTGAACTGAAGGTTTCTATAATCTTGTGAATATCCTTTTATTGCAGTGGTGGATCTTTTGTTCTCTTTTTTATTTGTAGGAAGTGAGCCTCCTTGTTGGATATTGATTCCTTTGTAGGTAGTGATCCTTTGTACTTGGACAGTGAGTCCTCTTTTGGGCAGTGAGCCCTTGGCAGTGAACCTTTATATAATCTTTATATTGTGAGTTAACCCTCACTGTGGTTTTTCCCTTATTGGGTTTTCCACGTAAAAATATGGTGTTCATTGTGTTGATTTACCTTTTGTTATTTATGTTTCATGCTCATATTTAATAATAGAATAGTGTGGTTGAAAATTTGATAAGTGATAAAGTTTTAAGTTTAACTTTGTGTGACAACCGATTCACCCCCTCCCCCTGTTAGTTTTCTTGTGCATGTTTAACACTTTTCAGGAATCCCATGCAATCTAAACACTTCCTGCACAATTTCTCTTGCTATGACAGGTGCTTGATCAATTTGGTTCCCAAGTATAAAACGTGCTACCTTCGTAAGCTTATCTACAACCAAAAGAATGGCATTATGCTTATTCCTTGACATAGGTAATCCTTGCACAAATTCCATACTTATGACTTGCCACTTCCTCTCTGGTATATCATGTGGGTATAACAGACTCATAGGATGATGATGCTCAATTTTCACCCTTTGACACTAAAGACACCTAGCCACAAAACTAGTGGAATCTCCCTTCATTCCCTTCCAGAAGTATAATGGTTTTACATCAACCATCATTTTTGTCACTCCAGGATGTCCAGAGTATGGTGCTTCGTGTATTTCCTTCCATACCAGATTTCTTAATTCCTTAACATCAGGTACATACATTCTACCCTTATACCTAAGTATTCCATTAGGTTCAAATTGAAAACCTTCATACCTAGAATCTTGTGGATTATCAATGAGTTCTTGGTTAACTTGCAAGTAATACGCATCTTCCTTGCACTTTTGGAGTACTTTCCCCTTAAAATTAGTTTAGATTGTTACTATAGAAGCAATGTGTCGTCTTCGATTTGATGCATCGGCAACCCAATTTTCTTTTCCCTTAATATAACTAATATTAAAATCATAGTCAGCTATTAACTCTAACCATCTTCTTTATCTAGCATTCAGAAATTAGGTTGAGTAAAAAGGTACTTTAACCCATTATGGTCAATTTTCAAGTCAAAAGGTTTTTTTAGCAAATAGAACCTCCACATTTGCAATGCGTGAACCGCAACTGCTAATTCTAAATCATGCGATGCATAATTCATTTCATAAGGTTTTAGCTTCCTAGATTCATAAGAAATTACTTGCCCATTTTGCATCAATATACCTCCTAACCCTTCTCTTCGTGCATTCGTGATAACCGTAAAGTTACCTTCAACATCTGGTACTTTTAAGATTGGTTTTGTGGTTAATTTATCCTTGAGTAGGTCAAAAGCCTCTTGACACTTCTTAGTCCATTCAAATCTCTTTCCTTTATTTTGTAAAGAAGTAATTGGGAAAGCACTCTTAGAAAAGTTTGCAACAAACTTCCTATAATACCTTGTCAAACCCATGAAACTTCTTACCTCTGAAACACTTTTAGGTATAGGCCACTCAATTACTACTTTGATCTTAGCTAGATCTACAACAATTCCATCTATCGAAATCACATGACCTAAATAATGTACCCTCTTTTGGAAGAATGTACACTTGGAAAGCTTACTGTACAACCTATGTTCTCTCAAATGTTGCAAGACCATTTCTAAATGCTTGCAATGTTCTTCCTCATTTCTAGAATAAATCAATATATCATCTAGAAAAACTAGTACAAATTTTTCAAGGTAATCCCTAGAAACACACTATTCATCAAGTTCATGAATGTTGCAAGTGCATTTGTTAAATTGAAAGGTAAAATGATGAACTCATAGAGTCCATATTTGGTTTTGAATGTAGTTTTAAAGATATCTTCGTCCTTAACCCTCAATTTGTGATATCCATATATCTTTATATATTTTAAAGAATACAGTGACACCCCTCATTTGATCAAAAAGGTCGTCAATGTGTGGCAACGGATACTTGTTCTTAACTGTATCTTTATTGAGCATACGATAGTCGATGCATAAACGCAATGTACCATCCTTCTTCTTGACAAAGATGATTGGCGCTCCCCAAGGTGATACACTTGGTCTTATCAATCCTTTCGACAATAATTCATCCAATTGTGTTGTAAGTTCCATAAGTTTAGTTGTTGTCATCGTATAGGGTACCTTAGAAATAGGTTCTGACCCTTGAACTATATCTATAGAGAAGTCAAATATTATTTTCGGAGGCAACCCTAGTAACTCCTCTGGAAACACATTCAAAAATTTCCTCAATATTGGATACTTCTCCATATCCAATTTTCTAGCTTCATCTATTTCACCATCTTCTAGTTCCTACAAAACTGTGGAACTTCAAATCATCTATATCCTTCCTAAGTTTTTCAATCTTTATAGTCAAGATTTTACACCCTTTTGTCTTAGCTCTTATAAGTTGCATTGTCGTAATTTGTCAAACCCTAACCTCTCTAGGAATCTCTTGGAATTTAACTTGATTCCCAAAATCATCTAGGCATTCTACAGTCTTAGCATGGCAGTATACCTTAGCCCTATGTTTCCATAACCAATTAATACCTAGGATAACATCATATGATCCTAAAGGTGAGACATAGATTTTAACTTTTGTAGAGAAACTAGGTAGTTCTATCCTAGCCTTGAATAGACATTGATCCACCTTTTCTCTTGTCTAGTTTGCATACTCTACATTCCAAGACTTTTTCTTGTGCCCTGCCTTTCTAGATAATTGTTTAGCTATTCTAGGTGAAATGAAATTCTCAGTTGCACCAGTATCAATAAGAACAAAAATAGGTAAGCCAAAAAAAATACCTGGTGTTTCAACTGGAGTTACTTACTACTCTTCTTGATGATCATCCACTGCTGCATGTATCTTATGTTGAAACATCGCTTGTTGAGTGGGTAATAGATTACCATATGGTCATGATCCAGAAGTTTTATTGGGACACTCATTTGCATAGTGATCCCCTCTGCATATAAAACATCTTGTAGGTGACCCTCTTTTCCCTATGGTTTCTCCAAACTTGTTGATATTTTCACTAGCCTTATTAGTATTACCCATGCTAGAATCATTCCTTTTTCACTCTCTCCTAATCTCTTTTCTATTATTGCAAAATATTTTCCCATTTTTCCTTGGAGCATTTTGCACAGATTCTTCCTTCTTTGGAACTATCTTGTTAGGAACTTCCACATCCTTCTTTTGCTCTTTTCTTTCTTGATGAGTGGAATTAGCCCTAAGCTTTTTCTCCTGCTTAATTTTTTTCTCATATACAAGATCCATTGTTGTTGGACCATACATATCCACTTCTCCTCCAATTTGACTGTTAAGTCCCATTTTAAATTTCCTAATACGAAAGTGCTCATCCTTATGATATATGGGAACATAGTACAAAAGTCAGGTGAACTCCTCCCAATATTCATTGACCACGATGTTACCTTGGCTCAAACCTTGGAAATCCAAAAGCTTTTGATCATAGTATAGTTGCGGTAACCATCTTTTGTAGAAATTCTCCACAAATTCTCCCCATGTCAGCTTCCATGAGTTGATACTAAGTTCTAAATTCTTGTTCATCCACTAGTTAGAGGCTTCCTCTCCTAACTGATACACACTCCATGTGGCTTTAGTAACCTCATCATAGTTTCATATTTTAAAATTATTTTCCATTTGAACAAGCCACACCTAAGCCTCATCACCTCCAACACTACCATCAAACTTGGGTGGAATTATCTTCTTCATGTCCCTGGAAATTTTGGAAACCACAAGCTTCTTATTCCTTTCCACATAAGGCATAGGTGATTTTTCCTTCTCACAATCATGGGTTTCATTATGCTCATGGGAAGATTTTTCTCCCTCATTCTCATTAACGGGTACTTCCTTTTCTACCCTATCCTTAACTATTTCTTGTTCAAGGTTAGCCAACCTTGCCAAGATTTGGTCAAGCCTAGCCTCTACTCTAGTGGTTCCTTGTCCAACCTCCTGACTTCCACCAAGATTAGTTCATGTTCTCACCATCCTTATGTGTTTGGTCTTTACCTGAATGTTTTATCCATGTTAGACTAAATTATGTTATCAATTATCGTGTGGAAAATAATAAAAAAACATTCATATGCATACAAGAATTCCACATAAGATTAAGCACATGCTTCTTTTGATAAACACATAATTTTATTCATTTCTTGAGGGTTTCAATATCCTTTTGATTACATGGATTGACTATTCAGATATTCTAGTGGAGAGTATCCTTTGGATTCACTCTCAAACAAATAACTTAAAGGAGTATAACCTACAGACTAAGATAGTTATTGTTCCCTATCTTTCTATTCATCTCTCATTTGTTCATACTTATCCCAAAAAGGATAATAACCTTCGGATTTATCATTCATTACATAATTACAAGAGGAAATGTCAATATGAAGTTCATCAAAAATGTAGTCTACCCTTTTGTAGACATTTGTTCATGAGACCATTTCTCGTCTGGCAGTGTTTGTGGTACATATCCCTCAGACTCGTTACTTGAATGAATTACTATTACTTCAGCCACTGGTAGAACTCTAGGATCCCTAAAGATGAATGTTGGACTAACACTTTCTTTTGAAGGCATATCCTTGGAAAACAGTAATGACTCAGAATTTTCTAGTGAGATGGTTAGTAGGTAATTGTACATATCCTCCATCTTCATCTTCCTCTTCACATCACTAATCTGAGAAAGTGCATGACTAGAAGTTTTGGTGTCACTCAACCAAATGGGATTATCGTATTTGGATCCCTCTATTGTTCTAATGATGCCTTCCCTTTCCTTCTCGGCCTTCAGGTAATGCTCATTTTCAATTACTGACTTTCAAGTCGTTAATTTAAGACACACCATCTTGACACAAGAATTCACAACATTAGACAATTTTGGAAAGGAAGAATGATGAGCTCATAGGTTGTGGAGCTAAACCTGGTAGCTCTGATACCACATGTAACATACTAACCCTTATTGAAGTAAATATTTATAAATTTACACCTTATGAGTAAATAAACTCAATAAAAAACCATTGCAATAAAAAAAAATCTTCTTTATTGATAACTTTCAACCAAGATGCATAACATAATATAACATGAATTCCTTTTCATTTCATAAAATACATCAATACAAGAAAGCATACATTTATATACATAGCTCAAAGAGCTTTAGAACAAATAGTTGTAAGACAGTCCAGGATCCTTCCTTTCAAATCTTGGTTCTTCTATCGCCTACTATGGAGGAGAAGCATCACTTAGACGCTTTTCCACCAACCACGGACTCATAATGTGGTTCCCCACACATATATCATTCGATAGATGGCCCTTCCCTTTGAAAAAGAGATTGGTAGAGTAACTAATAACGACAACCAACTGAGCATAGTGTTGTGTTCTACACAACTAGATCCTTGTAATCCCACAATCTAGAACTAGTATGTAATACTGGATCACGGTGAACAGACAGTGTAGTCTCAATAGTCACACAATCTAGAGTGGAGTCTCATAAATTCACACTACTTTGGCCAAAGTGTTCTCATTCAGTACTTTGAATGAAGTCATCTATCACATAGACTACTCAAGGCCAATTTGACTATAAAGTCTATCTTAACCTACACATAGGTATTTCCTTCAATGGATAGTCCATCATCCCATATAACCTAGCACCATAATAATCTACTTGGAATTAACCTATTGTTGTCTCTTAAACTTTTCACCCTGACTAAGTTATGAAACTCAGTAAGCTAGAGAAACATGGGAACTTTTCCAAGTTGTGGGTCACCTAAAAAAGGAAAAGAACCTCTAAAGAAGGTTGGCTTCCTAGCTGGTTATCACTACTTTATTGATTATTTTTGAGGTAAATGGGAGAAAGATTGCTAAAAATAAAATAATGATGAAGGTACAAATGAAGTGATGCACCAAGATTAATAAATAGAATATGATCATAGAATACTAACACAAATGATCAAAATTGGAATATACCCAAGTATGCACAATTCATTGTTGTATGTTAATGCATGAATACTTTACTAACAAGTTTTTATACAAAAATTTGTAAAAAAGGAAGTTAACTTTACAATTAACAAATAACATGTATTAAGTAGACACAATTAGTAACCTACATGAACAAACTAGTTGCAGAAAGGTATGAACATGTGAGACAAAGCTATGAGGAAAGTAATTTCACTACTAACTTGATAAATCACTCACATACACTAATTTGCAAGAATGAAAAGACAAGAGATAAATCACCAAAAATAATGAAGGTCTCCACTGTGAATCATATTCAAAAAAACTGAGTTACAAAAGTATGCCAAATTGTAATAAAGGACTGTAAAAGTCACTCCAAGCTAAAATTTGCATAATTAAGAACTAACTACATAATGAGTTACAAAATGGGCTAAGTAGCCAAGCTTCAAATAGTTGCACACAAATAGGAATTGGAAGCTTCTTGGGTCGGATGGCTTCAAAAAGCCAAAAATATAGCAACTGGATTTTCTTCAGATGAGCTTCAAAGAGTTGAAATGGTCAATTTTGACTAAGTTCAACATGGTGACTCTTCAAAACACCCTCCAAAAGCTCCAATTTTGTCTCCAAAGCAAATAAATTCTCCTATTTCTCCTCCAAGTGTTTGCAAACTAAATTCAACCTCCCTATATGCTCTCTCAATGTTTCTCAAATGAAAATAACCTCCTATCTTTCATGGAATCCCATTAAAGCAAACACATTCTCATTTCTCTTTTAACTTAGCTATAGCACACGTATGTTTCTATAGTTTTCATTTTAAAGTTAATGCTTAAATCAAATGATTTATAAACTATCATTTGAATTTAAAAATTTTACAATATGAAACAAATACAAAAAATAAAAAAGACTTCATCTCTATTCGGCCAAAATCTTTAGCAATAGGAATTGCTTAGTCAAAATGATAAAATGCCTAAGTCACAAAGGCTAAAGGCATTTAAAAAACCCACAAGGTATTTAGTTAACATTGAATATTTAAAAACAAAGGCATAAAAGTCCATTTTACTTCGAGGCATACTTAGGGTTCCAAACCCTAAGCAAGAAATAGGCAAAAATGAAAAAGACATTTCATTCTTTGAAAAGCTTCACGAAGAATCTCAACACCGCTGCCACTATGAGGGTTTCTAGAGCAACTCCATGGAATTCTTCAGCTGCAAAGAAATATCAACCTGCATTTTCTTATTGGTTTCATCAGGAAATCTTATGGTAAGTATTTTTTATTCTCGATTTTAAAAGAAAACTCCATTTTAAAAGCTATAATGAGCTTTCAGGCTGCGGCCTCTATTGTTTGCTATTATTTCTTTTCATGCTTCATATTTTTTATCCTGGCCATGGCATAACATAGAATTCTTTTCTTGAATCTATTGTTCTTTAATACAACTATGGTTGAGCTGAGTTTTGAGCTTCTACAGGCCGTATTATTTGCACCTATCATTCCATTTTCTGAAAGTTTTATGCCAAGAAAAATGGAAAATCTTGAGTTGTATAGAGGCATTTGTATCGCATCTTCTTGGTTGCGAGTCCCCTCATTCCTGTAGGTATTTGGAGTACCTCCATACTTGATTCCTTTAATGGTTGTAGCCATGTGTGCTACAAGAACTTGATTTGATGTTGAGGGCTTTTCATTTTAGTCCAGCATATGTAAAAACAACACCAAATCGTTTGTAAAAAGACTGACTTTATAATCCTCATACATTCTTATATAAAATAAGGGCCTTCTAAAAATAAACCTAGCTGCCATGCTTTTCTCTGTGATCTCATTTTTAAAGGAAAACCCAGATGGGTTTCATTATATGTAGAGAAAAATGTACCTTCCTTAGCATTATTTTCCTAGATATTTCATCACCCTTATTCTAAAGTTTATCATTCTGTAAATACAAGCTTTTTTTATAAAAAAAAATGGCCATGGGCTACATCACTTTCAGACTTTACTGGGCTCCTCCATTTTAGATTTTATTTCCTATTACTTATTCATTTAATAATTGCCATGCTTTCTTTGAAATATATTGTTTTACCTATGGTGTTTTCCTTGCAGAAATATGAGGATTTTTTCCTACGTACAGCTCATTCATTACCAGATATGAAGATACTTTACATTCTTCGTGTATTTCTTATACATCTCTCCATATTTACCTTCTTTTCTGAAAACTTTAAAAATTCCATTCTTAGCTCATTATCACTCTAGTAGATTGAAAAATTGGATTGCTACAACCTTTTTATGTATGTTCTAGGTTGATTTAAAGCTTATTTGCATCCTTTGTGTATTGGACTAAGATTGCATTCTAAAATGAGTACCTTTCCAATCTAGTTTAGGGGTTCTGTTATGGAATATTCCTTTTTTGCTGATTGAAAATTGTTCCTTGACTATCAAATGTTATATGCTTATTCACTTCAACTGCCTTCATGACCTTTGTTTAACTTTGAAAGCTTTATATTCCAATCTTTTTTTGGTGAATGGGAATATGTGACCATGTGATAAAAGGATTTCCTTTATATGATCTTGTTGTCTTCTATATCAAGTCATATATGCAGAGAAAAAGACACTCACTATAACCTGTTCTTGACAAATTCCCTCATGGATTGTTAGGCTCTATGATTTTGAATATATACCATAATTATCATTGAACTGTCAGCTTGATTTTCACAATTTTATGCATATGTTATGAGCCTGTGGCTGCTATGGCACTATTCTTGTATTTGGTTGTGTTCCTTTACAGTGAAGGGTAAAAAAATACATATGTCATCCTCATTTGAGCATCACTGATTATATGAAGGTCGCCTTTAGCCATGTATAGATTGGAACAAACATTTTATGCATAATCATTGATGGCTACTTTTCATTACTTGATTCCTATAAACACTATTAAAATGTGATTTCAACATTGGATAATAAAGAGGGACTATCCCTTGATGTTTATGAATACCATAATCTCTATTGATATGAGTTGGGCTCAACCCTAATGGGAGCCACATTTTCACCACTCATTTGATCTAAAAATATGATTGCACCTCTAGATGCACATGAAACAAACAAATTAGAAAAAACCATGTATGCTTTGATGTGCTATCTCGATGGCTTCAGTGTTTTCTCTGGTATATTCAGCATATATGGATGTTTGTTTGATGCAGATCAGGATCAATTTATACATGTATAGGTAAATGATCATGTATGGTATGTAATCATTCATTTCTTAGAGTGTTTCTCTAATACATTGCTTTGATTTATTGTAGGAAACGGGAGCCTTAAGGAGCTAGGAAGGCTAGGACAACTCAGATAGTAGCCAGACAAGAAGACTTGACAAAAAACTAGTCATTCTCAGGCAATGACTAGTTACCCTTCTTACATGATATTCTTTTATATTCATTTACTTATTCATGTACATGTTAATTTTTATTTGCATTGAATAAGCTAGTAACAGTTAAACTCATGACTTGTGTGAGTTAAATGAATATTTCTATCAATAAAATAACTTTTTCTAGGAGAAAATTTACAAAATCTTCTTATGTTTCATGCATCTATATAAATGTGATGATCTGTAGTTGTAGTCCCTCAAGTTATTTCATTTATATATATGAATGCAATGTAAGGGAAATAGTAAATGTACCATTTTATTTCTTCTTTGTATCAATGGGATCTACCTGATTGAGTCGTGGGTGAAAATTTGGGTAACACCTACTTAACTAGTAAGTTCGCAAGCTAGGTATTTCCTCAATGGATAGTCCATCATTCCAAAGATAACCTATATACTTGGATTAACCCTACTTACATGTAAGTACTTAAAATCCCTCCCATATTGGATTATCTATCCTAGGAGTAAACACAAGCTCTCCTAGTTAAATCAATAACTTAGTTGAATACACCATATGTGCTAAATCCATGTTCAATCATACCTAGTATATAATACTTGTGATAAACACCCATCTCCTACTATGGAGTACTTAAAAATCATTATGAAAACAACATAATAGCTTCAACTTCCTTTTCAAAATAGTCTAAATTCTCTAATACATATACTAGGAAAGACATATTAACCATGCATGCAAGACACATCATTCAAAAGTAAAATAACAAAGAAGAAGAGATCCCCATGCCTATTTTCACTTATCCAAATCAAATGGTAGCAATGCAACCTTTTCCACAACAACAAGCTTGGTAAACAACTCCTCAAGAATGTCACTATAAAATCTACCTCTCAATTTTATAGCTTACTCCTCTCAAAATATAATCTCTTCTCAAAATATAACCTCCTCACAAACTATGTGAACTCACTTACTTTCTCTCTCTTAATGCAAAGCAAAGTATGGCTAGAAAATACAGAAATATGAATTGCAAAAGATGTATTATCTTATGGAAGAATGCATCCCTCTCAAATGAAATGGTTCAGCTATTTATAGAGAAATCAAGCAACCACAAATCCTACATTTTAGGCATGTTAATGGACAACAAGCTTCATGCAAAGAAACACATGAAACATATCATAAAGGTGGTGATTTCACAAGCTAATACTCTACATAATCACCTACAGGTTGACTTGTTTAGTGACAAAAATTTGAAGACTTATTCAATCAACATATGCATAATTCGAATTGTCACAATGAAAATAATTCTACAAAAACTTAGATTCAAAGGTGGTGTCACTTCCATTATCATTTCCTTCATATTTGGGATGGTTAAACTACCAAAAGAATCGGTCAACTTCCATTTTATGATAACAAGTTTCCATCAATCCATTTAGTGGATGAATCAACTTGAGTAGTTAAATATGTTAGACAATGTCATGGTTGGTCTCACTATTGGTGTCGACCAAGTCAAACATATTATTGAAAGCAATACCATGTTATAAATTGTGTGTCAAACAATATGATAATTGGTTAATAAAAGCAATCATTAGCTATTTAATCGACTTCATTTCACATAGTCAATAATGACTATTATTGACCTCCATTCACATAGTCTCTATCGACTATAACAACCATTATATATCGGCTTCTATTGAATAAGAGATATTAAAATTAATAACATATATTTTACATATGTTATATAATAATAATAATATATATTATGTACATGTATATATATTAAATTAAATCCCATCATGTATTTATATATATATGTATATATATAACCATTAATATATATAACGTAAGACAATAATGTAAGCATAAATTATATATATATATATATGAGTACATGCTAGTATATAATAAACACATTATATTGAATGTATGTATATATAAATGTATAAATGTATATGCCTCTTTATACATGTATGTGTAGGTATATCTATATCGATGCATCTATATGAGCGTGTCCATTCACCAACGTACACATGTATTGATATGCATATACATATGGATACGTGTATATACTATACATACATACATACATACATATATGTGTGTGTGTGTGTGTGCACATCCGATTTGCATATAAACATTCATGATTACCATCATATTGGTAAGTGTTTACATGTGGTACATCTATACATATGCATATACATGTCATTAGATCTCATTGACATGCATGTGCATATATATACACATACTTCCACGTACATCCCACTTATCAATATAATTGTAATAGTACAAGAAAGATATCAACAACTCAAATAGATAAACATCACCCAATAATGCATGCATTAGTAAACAAGACTCTCAAATTCAAACATATTAGCTAAGGATGACTTACCTACTACCCACAAACTAACTCAACTCAATCATTCTAATGTGGTGTGTGTTAATGCTCAAATAGTTTACTTTTACTGGTTACCCGACCAAGATCTTCTCTCGAATGATACTTCCCCTCTACCTAGAGGAATGAACACATACCTACATCCACTAACACATGCACATGATAGTCAATTGTTCACAACATATGTAGTATATATAAGTATTTCCAAAGTTAGAATAATAATAATTCAATAACCTTTCATTTGAACATATATGCAGTATTCCACCATGAATAACATCAAATGAGGTAATATTTATATTGATAACAAGGTACAAGCATAATTTATTCATCTCCAAAATTCACATTACATTCATATTTACCCTATGTAGTAATAGTAAATAGTAACTTCACAATTGGAGTGTAACAAAGCTCCATACTAGTATTGTTACAAAGAAATTTGAATTTGCATGCATGGTTTTGTAGGTGATAGTTGTCTTTAAAAGTGATAATTTGAAAATGTACAAAGAGTGTTGTAATTTGTATGCTAGGGGTAAACTAGCCATGAGTTTGAGTGTTGGGGGTATAGTACCTATAAAACCCTACCTCTTCATAGTGTCAAATAGATATCTTCTTGATACTAAGTAATTTTCTTAGTCTTAATTGAATTGAAATAGAATACAATCATAGTGAATGAGAATCCCTTTCTTTATAACTAAAAGTGTATATATATTTTTATGAATACTTTATTGTAGTTATTTTCTTTAGTTAATAGTTTAATTCATGAGTTTCTAATGAGGATGTTGATCCCTTCTCATGCTTAAGGTGAAACCTCTAGTTTCAAACCAACATGTAGGCAAAATATAATTCAATTTTTTAGTCATAGATGTAGAAAAGCTAAGAATTATAGGGGAAACATACTTTCCTTCTCTATTCTTTGCACTTTCACGGTTACATCCTTAAATTTGAAGGGCTTTGGTGTCCTAAGATATCATAACCATATTATTATCACATATTCCTTATACACTATGGGAACCATGCCTTCCCCCTCATTGTTCCTATCTACACCCACTAGGGACTTAGTACCTTACCTACAACATTGTATGATCATGCTCTCGGATGTCACATTGGAGGCATAAGACACTCTAGTAAGCTATGTACTTAAATAGTAATCCTACTTCATGTGTAAGTGCGGAAAGATGGGAGACCAAAAGTGGTCTTAAGTGGCCACTTTTTTTTGAAATCAGGAAATACTGACCTTGGATGAGAAATTGAGGATAGATACACTCAAAATTTTAAGATGTAATAAAAATAATGCTTATAGTGCTTCAAGTCTAGTTTTTAAACTACTTTTTTTTTTTTGAAAATGGTAGAGATTAAGGGATTCAAAAGGGGGAGCGACATAAATTGGTGTTGTTTTTGTCAAAAAAATATAACATAGCATCTTTTGTGGCTCCCTCAAAAGGTTAATGGGTAAGTGCAAAAAGATGGGAGGCCAAAAAGGGGTCTTAAGTGGCCACTTTTTTTCTAAAATCAAGAAATACTGACCTTGGATGTGAAATTGAGGATAGTTACACTAAAAAAATTTAGATGCAACAAAAACAAGGATCGTAGTGCTCCAAGTCTACTTTCTAAACTTTTTTTTTTTTTTTAAATGGTAGAGATTAAGGAGTTCAAAAGAGGGAGCCACATAAATTGGTGTTGTTTTTGTCAAAAAGCATAACATAGCGAATTTTGTGGCTCCCTCAAAAGGTTAACTTTTTTTTTGGTATTTTTAAAATTGTTTCGATGATAAATTAGCTAATAATGTTGAATGTAGTTTATGCCTGATGTTTCTAATAATTTTTTAATGAATATTTGATTTTTTACTAATTTTCAAAGTGAACACATCTTAAAAAATAGAATTTTGGCCATGCTACCCCAATAAATTTTGAAAACTAATTGAAAATACCCCTATCAATTTTTTTTAATATTTGTAGAATGGAGTCTAGTTTTTGAAAGTGTAATTTATTTGAAATTTGAATGAGCAATTAATTTATAATGAAAAAAATACCAAACTGTGGTTTTTGCCAAAAAAACAGACACACAAACAAAAGAAATTAAAGATGAAAGGCTTAACATTGTCAAAATGTGAAAAAATTACATTGTTAAATAGCTAAGAGAGATCCTAACGATACCCAGGTGTTCAATTTGTTTGACCTTGAAACACGTGCAAACTTGATAGTTAGCATGTATGTGATCATGTGAAATCTTGTAGAATATGCAAAAACACATCTTTGGACATTGGGAAGACACTCCGGGGTTGGTAATCCAAAGCAAATACCAAGCCTAAGGCTTGGGGATTCCCAAAGCAAGAAATAATGCAAGCATGTTGTAATGCGCTCACATTATTTCATGGTTTTGACATATTTTTTGTGTTTGTGCTCAAGAGTTTCCTAAGAAAGACATAACGTGAGCATGTTATAATGTACTTGTGTTATGCCTTGTTTTGTGTTAAATGCTATTTTATTAAATTTATGTTTATATATTTGTATGTACGCATATATGTATGCTTGTATGACATGTA